>CAXKVX010005107.1:0-28343 GCA_964058865.1 Eleocharis quinqueflora
TTTGTTTATAATTCGTTAAATAAAACCAATGTTGAGACTAACGAGAGAGTTTGGTCCTATGTCAAAAAGAGAGGAATCACGTGACAATGTTGTTTTACAATGAAAGTTCAAATAATTAATAATAAATAAAAGGTATTGATAAATTCTCGAACTTTAGTTGTTTTTAATTTGATGTAATTTTAATGTCATTTCATACTTCATCATGGATAGCAAATTGAAAAGGTACCAATGTACTATGACACTGAATGACGACAATAGTTGTTGTGTCTTATGTTAATACTTCACAATAAATCTAAATTAATCGGTTGTGATCGAAAGAAGAATCCAACGTTCTGTATTGATTTAAAAGGTGAATAGAGGTTTGAAGTCCAAATGAAATAAACTTGTAAAAAGTGTATAAATAAAATGTACAATGTTGTTGTGTTCACAGCTACGTCATGAATCATGCGTCATTAGTCGTACGTCATTTGTCATGCATCATGGGTAATGCGACATGCGTCATTCGTCATGCGTGATGCGTCATTCATCGTACGTCATTCGCATCTCTGTTCATGCGCCATTCGTCGTACATCATTCGTCGTGCGTAATGAGTAATACGTCATGCGTCATACGTCATGCGTAATGCGACATGCGTCATGTGTAATGCGTAATGTGACATGCGTCATGCGTCATGCGTCTTGCGTCATGCGTCATGCATCAGCCGTCTGTGTTGCGTCATGCGGCATGCGACATGTGTCATGTAGATGCGTCATCGTCATCCGTCGTCAAGTGTCATGCGGCATGCGGCGTCATGCGTCATGCGACATGCGACCTACGTCATGCGGCATGCGTCATGCATCATGAATAATTGCAGTTTGGCTCAGTACCCAGTATCATGTATCATGTAGCTATTTTTGTGCGTTCCCCAAGCTAAACTGCTATGACGCACAAGAGCGTAAGCAATCGTTAGAGAGCTTCAACAACCTTATCAAGCGAGATCAAATTCCGGAAAATCCGCTCAAAGAAATAGAACAATCTGATGCAAATTTCGCAACCAGAAAATGTATGTGTTACCTTCTCAAATTTGGCCAAGTACCAGTATCATGTATCATGTAGCTATGTTTGTGCATTAACCAAGCTAAACTGCAGTGACGCATAAAAGGTGTAAGCAATCGTTAGAGAGAGCTTCCACAACCTTATTGAGCGAGATTAAATTCCGACAAATCTGCTCAAAGAAATAGGAAATCATCTGATGCAAATTTAGCAACTAGAAAATATATGTGTTTACCTTCTCAAATTTGGCTAATTACCCAGTATTAGTTATCAGGTAGCTACGTCCGTACGCTTCCCCAAGTAAACCGCTGTGATGCACAAGATACAAAAAGGCTCGTTAGAGATAGCTTCAATAACCTTATCAAGCGAGATCAAATTCTGAAAATCCGCTCAAAGAAATCGAAAATAATCTGATGCAAATTTAGCAACTAGCAAATATATGTGTTTACCTTCTCAAATTTGGCTAAGTATCCAGTATCATGTATCATGTAGCTATGTTTGTGCGTATATCCAGGCTAAACCACAGTGACGCATGTCGCATGACGCTTGACCCATGCCGCATGACGACGCATGACGCATGACGTCATACGCATGATGATGCATGACGTATTACACAACACATGACAAATCACCCATGAGGCATGCTGCATGACGCATGCCGCATGACGCATGCCGCATGCCGCATGACGCATGACGCATGCCGCATGCCGCATGACGCATGACGCATGCCGCATGCCGCATGACGCATGCCGCATGCCGCATGCCGCATGCCGCATGCCGCATGCCGCATGCCGCATGACGCATGCCGCATGCCGCATGCCGCATGACGCATGCCGCATGACGCATGCCGCATGCCGCATGACGCATGCCGCATGCCGCATGCCGCATGACGCATGCCGCATGCGCATGACGCATGCCGCATGCCGCATGACGCATGCCGCATGCCGCATGACGCATGCCGCATGCCGCATGCCGCATGCCGCATGACGCATGCCGCATGGCGCATGACGCATGGCGCATGGCGCATGGCGCATGACGCATGACGCATGACGCATGACTTATGAACCCAGACGCATAACCCATGACGCATGCCGCATTACTCATTACGCATGAGACATGGCGCATGACGCATGACGCATGACTTATGAACCCAGACGCATAACCCATGACGCATGCCGCATTACTCATTACGCATGACACATTCGTCATGGGTCATAAATTGATTTTATTTTTCAGAATTGATATGATTTTCAAATGTATGTGTCATGTGTCATGGCTTCACTTTCAAATGTATGCTACCGGTCGTAAGGCGTGGTACTCGAGCACAGATAGTTGATTGCAGCCTACGCATGTCACCTCTGTGGACCTCCATGAAGAAGATGTGACTTACTCACAATATGAGAGCTCGGTCAGACCCTTGGTTTTCAGCTTTTTTGTTGCGTATTGGAGATGGAAAAGAGGAAGTAGTGGATCCAAATTTTATTCGGATACCCGATGACATGGTAATCCATTATACGAATGCTAGCGAGTCAATGGAGAAGCTCATCGATGTAATATATCCATCTCTTCATATGTGAATGTTTTTTAATTATACATTTTTCAGTGACAAAATAGATATTATGTGGCTCTGCTTTCATGATTTTTTTATTCCATGCAGGCAAAATCATCAGAATACATGATTTCTAGGGTGATATTGTCAACAAAATATGAGTATGTTGACGATATTAATAACAAGATGATCAATAGGTTTCTCGGAGAGGAACATATATACTACAGTTTTGACTCTGCTGAGGATGACTATAATAGCAACTACCCGACATAATTCTTGAACTCTTTGATGCCGGGTGGCCTACTGCCTCATTTATTGAAGTTGAAACTAGGATGCCCGATCATACTTTTGCGCAACATCGATCATGCGAATGGACTATGCAATGGTACCAAATTGGTTTGTAGAGCATTCCAAAGAAATGTGATAGACGCATAAATAGCGGTTGGTGAACATGCTGGAAATGGAGTGTTCTTGCCTAGGATTCCACTCTGTCCATCAGACAATGATATGTTCCCATTCAAGATAAAGAGAAAACAGTTCTCGATCCGCTTAGCTTTGCAATGACGATAAATAAAGCTCACGGACAAACGATTCCGCATGTTGGCGTCTATCTCCATGAACCAGTATTCTCGCACGGATAACTATATGTGGCTTTATCAAGAGGGACATCCCGTAGGAATACAAAGGTTTTGATTAGGCCTGTTAGTAAAGTAACGCAACCAGGAGTTTACACGTCCAATGTAGTGTACCAGGAGGTTCTACAAGATGACTAACACAGGTAAAGTGTAATATGTTTTCTTTCTTATGTTAAGTTCCATTTCTTAGCAGATGTGCTTCTAGCATTTTTATCTTTAGTTTTTCTTATGTTAGTATCTTTGAATCAAACTAAATAATTAAGTTTATGTGATAATTCTGATTCTGACCCTTTATTTGTTTTTTGGGATTTTACTTGTGTGTTATTTCATAAGCTTTCTGGATCAGTTTATTTCTTATATTTATGTTGACAACACATCGGTGATACCTAGAGAATCATCGTCTAAATGAAATTATTGTGCAGTGCATGTATATGTTATATTGTTATGTAGTTGAAAGATAAACACGCGCAAAAAAAATGTAAAAGCACTTCTTCAAGCAAATATTGTTAATGTAACTAAATGACATGAACACATAATATTGAATATATGTTGAATAATTCACAAATATGTAATAAACACATAAATAATATTTGAACAACACGCAATTTAAATGTTGTCATATTAATAGTATTTGAGTATCATCGTAATATTCAATAGTATTTGAGCAACACGCCATTCATAATATCTCCCGTTGCTTTGCATGAGTAAATAATCTTAGGAAATCTTTTTCAGCTCAACTAGAAGATATTTTCCAAATTAGCTCATTCCTCATGGCTAATTTGTGGAGACTTTAACATGATAAGAAAAAGAAGTGAAAGAATATGTATCTCTCATAATCAAGTTATTAGTAATAGATTTAATTCTATACTCTCTAAACTAGAGCTAATGAAATTTACTTTGATTGATAGAAAATTTACTTGAGAAAAATCAGCTTCCTAAAAAAAAATTGCCCTTTTAGATAGAGTATTTTGTTCAGTAGATTGGTATGATCATTATCTTAACAATATCTGAACTTCTCTTTCTAGAATTCAATCTGATCATAACCCTATCATTTTATCTATCAGTAATGTCACTAGAGTATCTAATAAACTTATTAGATTTGCAAGAATCTGATTAGAAAATGAAGAATTTAGTATCCTTATGGTTAAATGGTGGAACTCATTTTCTTTAAACCCTCTAGATTTAGGTAATAGTTGGGGATTTAAGCTTCAATATATTAGAAAGAAATTAAAAGGGTGGGATAAAAACATGAGAGCAAATAAAAAAAACAAAAAGCTGAATGTGCTCAGAAATCAATGAATATTAGCTGCTATAGGAAATTAGAGACTTAGAACAAGATGAAATCGAATCATTGAAATCTTGTCACTCTTTCTTTAGATAAAATTTATGATGACGAAGAACTTTACTGGCAACAAAGAGGCATGGCATTTAGAAGGATATATAAATACAAAATTATATCATGTTGTAGCTAATTCTAGAAAGAATTTTTTTTAATTTTATCATTAGAAATAGATAATGACATGGTTTACAACCTTAAAACAATAGAAAAATATGTTACTGGCTTTTATAGAGATCTTTTAAGAAAAGAAGAAAATAGAATGGTCACTCTTCAAGATAACTTTTGGTCTCATAGTAATAGATTAACTTCTTCCTAAGCTGATCATCTTACAAAACCATTCTCATATGAAGAAGTAAAAGCAATTATTTTTTCTTGTAATCTAAATAAAGCCCCTGGACCAGATGGTTTATCTTTCTTATTTTATCAATAGTTTTGGGATTTAGTAAAAGATATAATGCAGTTAGTCAATGCTTTTTATAATGATGAATTAGAGATTCTTAATTAAATATGGCATCTATATGTTTAATCCCTATGAAAGCAGAGGCAAACTTAATTAAAAATTGTAGACCAATTAGCCTCATTAATTATAGCTTTAAAATTATAACAAAACTCTTAGCAAATATATTATCTCCATATATGAATCACCTTATAGATCAATCTCAAACATCTTATATTAAAGAAAGATTTATATTAGATAATGTTATTTCAGCTCATGAAATTCCACATAAGATTAGAACACATAAAACCAAAGTTATTCTCTTTAAAATTGATTTTGACAAAGTCTTTGACATGATAAATTAGGACTTCTTATATGATGTATTAGCAATCAGATGATTCAATTAAAAATGGGTTAATTGGATTAGACTAATTTTTCAGGAAAGTAGAACTTGTGTAGATTTTAATGGATATTTAGGTGAATATTTCTATTGTAAAATATGAGTTAGGCAAGAAGATCCTCTTTCTCCATTCTTATTTGACTTAGTAGCTGATGCTTTAAATATAATTTTATCTAATGCAAGAAATGCTGGTCATTTTGTAGGAATATAAAATTTTGATCAAATATATAACATTTTGAATCTGCACTTTGCAGATGATGCTCTTCTTTTTTTTGAAAGCACATGTTAAGGAAATCACTGCTTAAAATGAATCCTGATTGGATTTGAGAACCTATCAGGACTTAAAATTAAATTTTGAAAAATATGAGATAATTCCTTTGAATGTTAATGAGAGATTAGGAACCAATTTAGCCAATATCATAGGTTGTAATATAGTTTCTCTATACATTAAATACTTAGGAGTTCCTTTCCACTGCAAGAATTTAAACATGTCAGACTGGCACATTCTCATAGAAAAAATAGATAAGAAACTTCAATGTTGGCAAGGCAAATTTCTATGATTAGGTGGAGGGTTAATCATTCTCAATTCTATTATTACATCTATTCCTTTGTAATGGTTATCTTTATATTAATTGTTTGTTAATGTTAGAATTATAATAGACAAAATTAGAAAAAAGTTTCTTGGTTTGGAGGTAACACTACTGGCTTACTTGTTTTAATATCATCGGTTTAGGAAAAGAATATTGACTTACTTGTGTTAGAAGAAGTCAAAGATTGTCTCCGCCCCTTTGTAAAAGATACTTGATTATAGTGAAACAACCCGAAAAGAAGATTTATTCCGGAAGACCCGTGGACGTAAGACTAATTTCTTTTGATAGTCCGAACCACGTTACATAGCATGTTCACATGTTCTCAATTGCTCTCTCTTCACTCTCTCACTCTCTTTTTAGCTGTTTGATCTTAATTTTTGTGATTTGCTCAATTAGTTCTTGAAATTGCTTGCTTTATTACTTGACTATGTGATTAAGGTCTAAAAGATTTAAATTAAATTGTAATCGCTTCCGCACTTTGATTTGACCTTAGTCTTGACTTGTTCAGGGCATGTTTGAGAATGTTTGACATTGGTTTGTACCTGTTTTAACCTGCATCTTCACCACAACTTAATGTGCAAGGTAAGTACTTTATGTATTTTGCAAATTGTCAAACAAGAGATTAGTTGAATCCAACAATTAAGGCCTTCTCATTTCTGTGTCAGCCTTCCAGATTCAATCGTTATATAACGATTCACAACCATTATAATGATTGGATTATTTGAACAATTCCTGAGTGTTCCAAATTTCAATTTGTGGTTCCAGATCCAACTGTTATATAACGGTCTGCAACCGTTATAACAGTTAATACAATTGACAAATTCCCAGATTTCTCTTTTGACTTCCAAATCCAACCGTTATATAACGGTTAGTTCATCTGACTTCAAAATCTCGGGACCTTGGTCTAATCGTTATAACGGTTTGGGACGAAATCCCCTGTTTGGAAAGAATTTTGCTCCTGCTTTATATAAGGCCTTCTTCTCCTTTCTTAATCTATCTTTTGCCCAAATTTAAACCCTAGCAACAGTTTACATGTAATAGTTGCAGATGTTAGTATAGATATCCTAGATAATTTGGAGACGAAATACTAATGAGAAATTCTCAGTTCATTCAATGTATCTATGATTGGAATTTGGAGGATTAAGAATTGTCATTTTGATATCATTTGAAAATCCAAACTTCTTTTAAAATAAAATTATTTATGTGGTTAGTTAGAAGGAGAAGAATTTTTACAAAAAATGTTCCTTCTCAAAAAAGGATGGCAGGAAGATGTCAAATATGTATTTTATGATCAAAATGAATACATTGATCATCTCTTTGTAGATTGTTCATTTATTAAACAACTTTGGATTTGGATAGGTATACTGAATAATTTTGAGTTAATGGTGGCATGTTAGATGATTTATGGAGTATTGATGCTCAAATTACACTTAAAGATGTTTTGCTGGTTGAATTGATTAGAGGTGCAATACTTTGGAACGTATGGTTAGAAAGTAACAAATTATGCTTCACTGACAAAAAACCTAAGTCTGTTAGAAGTTTAACTACGCAAATTATTAATATTTTAAGATATTGGTGTAAGCATAACAATGACTCATCTTATCTTAAACTTAATCTAATTGTTCCTCAGAATGTTTAGGAATTACCAAGACATACTTCAGACATAGGAAGTCAAATGGTGACGATGGAGCATGTAGATCTATTGGTGGAACTGAATCCAAGAATTATGCCAACAGTCTTTGTCTGAAAACGTCTTGTGTCTTGAACAATTATGTTTGTGATTTTAGATTAACTGTTTGGTCTAAAAGCTTGTCTTTTGTTAATGATGATACTGGTGGTGATAATAATTTGTAAGGTTGTGAGGAATTTGAAACATTTAGGTTAAATTGTTTGATGTAATAGGTTATGTTTTGATGAACTGGTTGTAAGTAGGTTAGGTTATGGTACTTCGAACAAGCATATTTTGTTAGTTGTCAATGTATCGTTCTGGTACATTGACATTAGGACTTTATATTGTACTAAGGACTCTTGGTTTCAATGAAACAGATGAGATTTTCGCTCACTTTTTAGTAAAAAAATTTGCACTGAATTGTCAATTTCGTGCAATTAAAAAATCTCATGCATTTTAATTGCACGAAATTGTCAATTCATGCCAATTTAATTCCACTAGTTGTCAATTATGCCAATTCAATTGCATGTAAAAATCCTCCACTAAATGTCTTAGTTGGAAAATTTGTGCAATTCAAATACACAAAATTACTAACTCTAATCATTTTTATTTTTGCGCTTTTCCGATTTCTTTCTTTATATTTAAAATTTATTTATTAGATTTCTAATAATAATAAATTCGGGCCAGAGCCAGTAGTCCAGTACCATGGTTGTGTAATGGAGACAAAAGAAGGGATTGGAAGGGAATAATCATGTGGTCTGATGAATTCCTTGCACTGAATAGATACACTAGGTACTCTCCCTATATCTCCATCCTGTGGTTTCTGGCTTTTGTCACGGAGCATTTGGCCTGTACTGGCATGCTAGTCTTCATCCCCTTGATGCGCCTGTTTGTTGTATTTGCTTTCACCCCTTTTAACTGTCCTCTTTCCTTGTAATATCTGACCAACTCAGCCCCTAATTCTTGTGCGCTAGTGTGCAAAGGACACCACTGTACCAAAGAGGTTCCATCAATTTGAGTTAAGTATGGGACTGGGACAGATTCGTTTGATAATTGGACCTAGCCTTGTAGGGCACAACAAGCTTTTTTGAAAGCGATGAAGTCTGTGTTTGTTAGCTCGATTTGAGCAATTTTTTCTTGCTTTGTCATTGAATTCAAGCCTTTCGGTGGATCGATCAATGCGCTTTGTTGTATTATTATTATTTTTATTTTTATTATATCTTGTGTTTGTTTCTGCTGCCATTACTGTGACAATCCATCATGACATTATTCAAACCCTGACTTTGGCGTTAAAACCAGGCGCTACAGATCAGTACATTTCAATAACTAATGTTGCTTTTTCGTATGATCAGAAAGAACTATTTGGGCCCATTTTTTCCTCTCTGATTAAGGAATTTAAAGATACTTTTGAACGGATATGATCGTCCGTTTCAAACCAGACGGACCTAACCAAAAAAATGTTCTTTTTTATACTTTTATCCATTCCAAAATTCCATCTGCATTTATAATGTATAAGAAATTTGGTCTGATACGGATGGCCAAGTTTGAAACTTTTTGCTGGATTCGTTTACAAGTAGGGATAGTCTAAGAGTCGGGTCGGACTTCATAAAAATAAATCAGATCTAGAGGGCTTACGAGAGGATTGAATAAGAGTCGGGTCTAAAGAAAATTTTATAGAAATCGGATATAAAGAGGACTTTATAGAGGTTGAATAATATGAACTCTTTTCTATGGGAAGAGGCCCGACTTCTAAGGTTCGGTCCTTATGAGACTCTCGGACCTTGAGGGGCAGGATTAATGAAGGGTCAAGTTAGGACTGAAAGGATTTATTATAGTTTTACTGTCTTTTATCTATTTTTTTCTTTTCCTTTGTAATAAAGACTTGAAATGACCAAATATATAAAAACTAGATATTCTAAGAACGAGTCTTGTCTTTCTAAAGTTCGGTCCTTATAAGTCCTTAGTCCTTACTATTTATTAGTAAGAACCAGATTGAAGTCGAGTTTGACAAGGATCGGTCAAAGACGGAAGAGTATTCTCTGCACGTTTTTAGAGATGTTCTTTGTGCCCATAAAACCTGAACTGTTGAATTAAGTTAGAACGACTAACCGTCAACTATATGATTTAGAAAAGTTTTTGTATTTTAAAATTAGATATGTTTAAATCTAATCGGACGGCCCTATGCTTTAAAGGTGCCATCTGCACCTCTAAAAAAGCGTGCAGAGCATTTCGTTCCGCCAAAGGCCTGGCCGGGGGCCGAGGTGTCAGCTTCAAATTGCGTGGAAGGGCCCATGGATTGGGCCTATTTACAAGGAGAGTGAATCCTAAAGCCCAATTTGTAAGGTCCTTCGATTATGGTGCAAGAGATTTTTATTAGATGTAAAAGTAAAATGAATTATGAAATTATTTTATAGGACACTAATCAAACTCGGTGTTTTAAAAATCGCTCTTGGAGGCCGATCATTTGTCCGTATGAACGGAATCAGACTAGAAATCGTCATATGTTTATGTATTTACAGAGGTGTTTTGCGGTAACGAGCGGTTAATTGCATGTTTAATACATGACGTCCGACAGTGGCGGAGCCACGTTGTCCCAAGGGGGTGCAGCTGCACCCCCTGGAAATTTTTTTTCAAAAATGACCATATATTTTTAAAAAAATTTCACAAATGACCATGTATTTGAAATTTTTTTGCATAAATGACCATGTAAAATAATTTTTTTGCAAGAATAATCATCATTTCGAACCCCCCTGGAAAATACCGTAAATCTTGAACCCTCCTGGCGAGAATTCTGGATCCGCCACTGACGTCCGAGTGAGGCACAAGATCTTCATGAAGGAGACTTTCATGAAGGAAGTCTGAGGTTCAAATTTCGTTAGGAATTATTTTTAGGAGTTTTTCAAATTTATTTTCTGTTTGTTTGTGAGTGTGTGTTGTAAGCCTACAGACAATGAATTAAAAAAAAAAGTAAGACTTGAATGCTATATAATTCTAAATCAGGAGCAGAGTAAATATTCCAGATGACAACACATTCTCCAATGAGTTTTTGCTTTAGACATTCCTTCTGTAATTACAATTGAACAAATCAGTCACGCAAAAGAATTCAACCAAATTAAAAAGAATTAAAATAAATCTCAATAAGCAAAGCACAACCCTTTACAATTAGAACGATTAAAGAATTTCAAACATAAAGATAATAGTTATATGTGAAGTCTGCTAATGTAAATTGCATCCCATCTTATCCCGTATGCCAAGGAATATCACAGCAGCCCCATAATGGGCTATGGCACCAAAAATCACAAAAATGTGAAAAATTTGATGGCTATGTCCAGTTATATCAAATGATCCAGGCTTCCACCTTTCAGGAACCCTAGTCATATAAAATACGGTACCAGTCAAGTATGACAATGCCATGGCTGCCTCATACGCTAGTGTTTGGTTACGTTGTGGCTCATTCCAATTGACGATTGTCATATGTACAGCAGGAATAATCCCAGATAAGCCCATTCCAACAAACAATAGTGTACGGTAATTGCGAAACCTAATAAGAAAAAAGAATGTTTTGAAGGAATATTAGGAATCCTTTGGCAGCAGATTTAAGTCTAATTGGCAATAAATCAGGATCTGGTAACATATTTTAAATCAAAATCCAAGGCCTTAAACAACCCAAATGCATACTGCACTAGGCCATTAAGTCCCTGCCCACCCACTCAGAAAAAGAGAACACCTCAAAATTGACCCAAAAAATACCTCGCAGTAGACATACGGGGGTTGAGGAGGGTGTAAATTGTCACGAGCCCAAACACTGAGATGGCCGTTAAATAAACAATTTGCCATCGGGGGTCGCATTGGAAGACATAGTAAATAGGAGGGAAGAATGAGGCGACTATCATGACAGCTATGCCGGTGTAATCAAGCCGGATGAGAAAGAGGTTGAGGTGGTGTGAGTGGCAGCCGAGGAGGTGGCATAAGCTGCTACACAGGAGGCAGAACAAGGCTCCTGCTAGGAAGACAAATAACGGCCACCTTGGTGCGGTTGGATCTGCCATGGCAGAGGTATGTGTGCCCATAGGTGTGTCAAGTGTGACCAATGACGTTGAACCCTGAACGTAGTTATATCTTTCTTTTAGTATCAAATCTATTCTTCAGAAAAAACACTTACAGGATTATATGGTGTCTTCAACACACACACACACACACACAACCTAGTTTTTTTTCATAGATATTTAATTATCCTTGTTTGCTTGTTACGTCGTCTATTGGTCATGGCTTAGATAGAACCTTCGTATTCTTGATGGGAACAGTACGTGTTAGTAGTAGTCTTAAATCTTAATGAAATGTTACATTTTAGTAGTATCCAGAAGTTGGAGATGTTCATGGATAAACCTCAACCAGGCACCAGCTAAGTACTAATTTGTTACTTAAAAATTAACAGCAGTTCATAAGATCCTTTTGTTTATTTATCTTTTCAATATTTGTCTTTTCAAGTTTTTATATTTACTGTTAAAAAAAAAACTTTTATATTTGCTGGGGAGACCTATCTGCCTGTTCTGCTCTTGATCAATATAGTTGCATCAACCTTCTGATGGAGTTGTATGCTTACTTATTAATATACTCAGGGTAAAAATTGAATTTGATTCGGACTGTCAAATATGGAATTTTAGTGGTGCCCACATAAATTAGACTCACTACACGGATAAATGTAGCAAAAATATCATGTTTTTTGACGTAAATAGGACATGCAAGAGAGGGAAAGAATGGCTTACAATTTCAAAACTGCAGAGCTTAAAATATTTATCAAGTTGTTCTACCAAACATGCCTAATATCTAATACAAAGTACTGCAAGTTTCAGTTAAGGTCAGAGCAGAAAGGTCAGAAAGCTAGAGAACTTGCTATGAACTTCTTAGATAAGTTCAAATGGAAAGATACAAAACCTCCTTTCCTTTTCTACCTTTTTAATGGAAGTAAGAAACTTACAACAAAGAAATTCCCCAAATTGGTAAAGACGTTTTCCATTGCACTCATGGCAATAGACCTACAAAACATATGTAAATTTTAAATAACTAGAAACAAAGATAAGTATTATATATACGTATTTTAACCGGCTTTTATACAACCAGTCAAATGAAAGATAACTTCATACTCTACCAGTAAGTTATTTCATTGTTTTGCTTATTCTATAGAATTGCTTGGTACTCAATAACAAAATTGAGGGTTAATTGGTTGGTACAATTGTTCGAGAGATTAAAAATATCTTCTTAAAAGTATGTCAATTTTCACAGGGGAAACAAAATCTTACCCAGAGATATGCCTGAGAAAATCAGCAACTTGAGGGATACTGTAGCTCAAGTGCCAAACAGTTAAGCTCAGGAACAACAAGAACCCCAGGAGATGTCTACACATACAAAATGAAATCATGAATGAGCTCTATGAGTTCTAAATTCACAAGCAAGAAAAACAATTTGTTTGCATGTGATCCTGCTTGTGATCATTTGTTGTCACAAAGTTGTACTCTGGGATGAAATCACGAAACTCCAGAGTAATGGTACATAGATACGTGGTAGAAACAAAGAATAACATATCATCCCATAACAAAGCAACAGAAATGGTAAACAAGAACTATCCTGATAACACCAATGTAGCAGTTGTTATAATTAGAACAACAGTAATTAAGATGTACAGTGCTAGAGCTCATAGTTCCCAACTCTGAGCTCTATTGTTCCAACAGAAGAACCTCTCAAAATCATAATTCACATTTTCGATCCCTCAAATTTTGATTCAAACAACAGAGAAACAGAATTGCAATAAATTTTCAGATTCCCTCAATTACTGGGCATGATATACTGCAAGAAAATAGAGTAATTCTGATACTGGCTTACCGGCGAACTGTGGCATGAAATGTTTTGGTTTTTCTGACCGTCGAGGGAGAGGTAGGGAAACCTGTGGGATCTGCTATGTGTTTGGTACCAGCGAAATTTCTTTTCTTACCGGCGTGTACGGTAGGAAATAATTGTTTTTTCCTTAACCACGCCAGAGTTATTCTTACCGGAATCGCCCGTAAGGAAAAATAAAATTTAATTTATACTTTAAAAGCAACAGAAATGAGAAAGCACTCCGTGTGCCATTAGTTTTTTTGTGTAATTTTTTAATTTATATTTTAAAATTTGAAATTCAAATGAAAATTTCAAACCATTGATGTTATTCATTTAATGAAAGATGCATCTATATGTAGTTGTATATTCCTCCAGTTTATTTGATGCATGATGAAGATGTCAAGAAATAAATGAATCTAATTAACTATGATGAATTAATTTTAATATGTTCATTTGTTACCCTACATGTAGTGCATCTCTCATTGAAATGAAATCAAATCAACGTTTGAATTTTCATTTTGACTTAGAATATTTGAAATGTAAATAAGGAGTTGATGGCATTTCTACCACAGAAAAGTTGATAGCATCGGTTCTTTCTCTACAAAGAGAGAACAACTAAATTATTATTTTTCAAGTTTCTGAAACATAAAGTTAGTTAGAATATCAATAATAAAATAAGGAAAGTTTTAAAGTCCTGATTAAAAAATAAATTACTTTAATTAAATTCTTTTCATGATTATCATTCTCTAATTTTAATAAAGAAATAATTTCTTTGTAATGTATTAATTTAATAATAAATTAATTTTACATTATAACTATTTTTAAATTAAATTAGCAATTTTGATTATTTTATTAATATTAAATAATAAAATTATATAAGTTAATATATTTATTCAGCTATTAATTAGTTTTAGTGTATATTTTGAAATAAAAGTTATTCATTATTAAATGGGCTAGGTTATTGACAGAAGAAAAACAAAAATACGGTTTTTACAGAAAATATATAATTCCCGCCACTGCTCACTCTAACTGCTTAATCTCTCTTCTCTGAAAATCCGCTTCATTTATAATCCTTCTAATTAAATTGCTTAATCTCTCAGCCTCTCAGGTTACAACTCCCTCGTGATCTTCACGAGATTTATCTCCACTGCGCCCGTGCGCCGCTTCTAATCCCGCTCATGGCGCTCAATCTCGCTCATCGTCTCCCTCAGTTCCACCGTCAGAAGCACACACATCGGCGCTTCTGGCCTCTCGCCACTTCTTGACGCTCTCCTCTCTCGCAGTACTGGATCATCTCTCCTCTCGCCTCACCATTTGGCTCGTCTCTCCTGTCGCAGTACCATCTCCTCAACACTTCCCAACTGAAACCCTAAACCTTAAACTCTAGGTAACTTAACCTCTAACGCAACTTTTTTTTCAAATTAATTTCTGATTCTTTTTTCATATCAATTGGAGAGATAACCTGTAAATTGTGTTCATTCGTGTCAGTTTGAAACAGTAAAGCACAAGTTATGTCTACCTTTAGTTAAGACCCGTTAGGCATCCAGACCAATTGTTGGAAAATCAATTGCATAGTGAGGCTTTCAGACCAATTGTCAAGTAATTGTTGGATAATCAATTGCATAAGCAGGGTGGTTTTCTGTCTATTTGTGCTTTACTGTGTTTATTAAAATAACTTCATTCATTTATACTTTTTATTTACTTTTTGCTAATCATTTGTCATCCACTGAAAGTGAAATATTCAAGATTTTTTTTATTTCTTGCCCGTAGGCCAGAAAGTGAAATATTCAAGATATGCCTAAGAAAATACTTATTAACATTTTGCCATTTGCCAAAAAACGAAAAGAAAAAGATATTAATTGATCGTTTGTCTTGAAATGCAAATGAAATGAAGTTAGTAAAACAATTGATGGTTCTGAATTGTACGGATATCAGTTCTCAGATTGTTGGCCTTGAAATGCAAAATGAATTTAATTGCGAAGATGGAGGAAGCATTGGAGCGAAATCAAGCAGCACAACAAGAATATGCTGGCTCTACAGGATCACTGGTATCAAAGAATGTTGCAGCAAGCTATGGGTGCAGCCTAAGGATGTTTGTGGAGCAAATGGACGGCTGACGAAATGTAAGTATTCCTATTTTTCTTTTAAGTAGAGAACAGCTAACTACTTAAAATACTCTTTAGGGATGTGTTTGGCAGTTAATTTATCAGAAGAGCCTTGAATTTTTTTTTCGCGTGCCTATGCTATGTCTATTACTAAATTTTACTTGATTCCTAACCTTTATTGTGCTCCAGGAAAATTAAGCTTTCTAATTCTGAAAATTAATCTTCTGTATTTTCTTTTGATGATTGATATTAAGTTTGCTCCAGAGTCGTTGTTTAGATGATAACTTTAATTGATGTCAAATAAAGTTATCTGTTGTTTAGAACCAGTATGTAAGTAACTTGTAAACTATTCAGACAATACAAAATTTTACTTGGGGTAAATTTTTTTATTTTTTAATAATAATTCTATCTTATTCAAAATTATCAAAAAACCTCTCTAAATGTTTTTATAAGTGTAGAGCGATCCCATGCTTATCTTGTTGCCAAATATTAGCTATATGATTTAATTGACTTTTCCTAGGTTTCTAATTTCAGGATGGTGCATTAACTTCTAGGCTGCTCGATGATTACTACTATGAATATGATGCCGGGGCAAACAATTCTAATGTAGGTACTTTACTAATTGTTTCAAAAAGTTATTGTACATGCATGTACTCATAACTGTTTGGTATGTAATTCATAAGCCCTTTTAGATAGGCTATTTTGAAGATAATGTTAGATATCTTTTTTAGGTCTGGATGATTGAAAGACTTTTTCGAAGATAGAACAGTAGTATTTCACTTATATCAATTTTGTAAAAGATAAAATAAGCAACAGAAAGAAAGTGCATCCTATATGAATTTGAGTTATTTGAACTAGTACTTGTGTATTTCACTTATATCACTTTTGTAAAGATAAAATAAGAAGCAGAAAAAAAGTGCATCCTATCAGAGTATAAATTGAGTTATTTGAACTAGTACTTGTGTATTTCATGAGATAATATTACTATTGTACTAAATTTAATACAACAATATCGAGCTAATTGGTATGATGAGACTGATTCTGATAAGCAACGGCGAGGTTGAGGTTCGAGTTCATGAATCTGATGGTGATGAGTAGTCTCATAGTGCTTATTAGTGTTAAAACTATGTTTAGGGAAAAACTTGGGTATTCCATAGATAGATATACTCGGTACTCTCAATCAATTCGAATTGTTCAAATACATCAAGATTTGCACCTCATTAAGATGAACGGTTCGGATTGATTGGGAGTTGTATTACCCGAATACGTACATTTCTCTTCTGTATCCGTATCTGATATGTACGAATACGAAATTCACGTCGGATATGGTACGGTGCAAATCTTGACGAATCTAATATTCTATCGCGATTAATTCTATTATTTTATTCCTTGGCATAAACTTTTTTGGCTTTGGGGATCGAACCCAAGCCCTTGGCTCCAAGCTGTGCGCTCGATTAGATGGATGGACCACTGCATCAAGTCACTCTTGTGATTATATTATGTTTGATATATATATAACCAAACTTATTGATTATTGTAGTACCTCAAATGATCAATTTGTATATGTATTTTTTATTTACCATATTATTTATGTTAATATTTAAATTTTATTGTATATATAGTTGCATCCGTATTCAAGATTTTATGAAATTGACGTATTGCCGCATTCGCACCGTATCAGATACGATACCTACACCCACACCCACACCCGTGCAATAGATAGAGTACCTGAGTTTGTCCCTTATGTTTAAGTTCTATCCTTTTATTTCTTGATTATGTTATGCTATTTTGATGTAGGGAAACAACTGTTTAGTATGTTTAAGTAGTTTTATACAACATTTGTGATGTATGGATATGGTATTAGAAGGTTTTGCATCTTCAAGAACTGATAGATACAATATATTCGTGATGTATGAATATGGTCTTAAAAATATATGGTTTGTATATTTGTT
The DNA here is from genome assembly GCA_964058865.1 of Eleocharis quinqueflora. Taxonomy (NCBI): domain Eukaryota; kingdom Viridiplantae; phylum Streptophyta; class Magnoliopsida; order Poales; family Cyperaceae; genus Eleocharis; species Eleocharis quinqueflora. The sequence continues at coordinate 17,582 of CAXKVX010005107.1, forward strand.
CATATCATTTATATTACTTTCATCTCGTTTTTTCTTTATTTAAAATAGTTTGTTGATACATAAAATAAATATTTTCTTACAATGATATATGGATTTATTTAAATGACCATGGTCACTAATGAAAAATATCGGAATCTCATCAAATTCAGGGACTCAAGTGAAAAATAAGAATAGAGCAAAATTACACTTACGTCCAGACATTGAGCGTCTCGTTGTGCCAAGAGAAGAGGCTGAAGAAAGCATTTTTAATAGGCCACTCACATCTGTAATGATTCAATATGAACTCATTCTCCTTCATGTAATCTGGCAATTCATCGTACCTCAACAATCTGCATTTCTTCGATTTGTGTTCTTTCTTCGCCATTCGCCTCTTTCCATTCTCTCTCTCTTTTTCCAGGGGATCTTCAGGCAGTGCTTCATAGCCTCTCGCCTCTGTTTCCATCTCTCCCTTCTCTTTTTGCTTTCGGTTTTTGCTTATCCCTCGCCTCTCTCTCCTTGATTGTTGGGATGAGAATTACTATGGAGAAGGATGTATTAAATGCTGTGAATGGCAGCAGAGAGAAAGTGTGTGAGGCTCGAGTGAGAGTGACATTTTGTACAAAATGTGTTGAAAGAGCAAATGAGGAGTATAAGAAATGACAAAGGGTGTTCTTTTGTAAAGACAGGTCTTCTGTGATTCTACTATGTGACCTTTCGAGTATAATGTAGCAAACTTGCATATCTTTAATTTCTTATGCCGTATTAACACTAACTTAATGGTTGAGGTGTACAACGGGCGGGCGGGTCAATGAATTTTTTTATCAAAATTTCAATCCAACCTAATATAATCGAATTAAAAATTCTTTAGTTAAACCATCCGTAATCCAATTCAACTCATATATTTTTTTTATATACAAGTTATGCGGGTTATAATTCCAATTGTGCATAAATAAAAATAACAACAAAAATAAAAAAATAATTAATATTGATGATTTATAGATTATATTTAGAGACTAATTAATTTTAGTCTTGAATTCTTACGATGCAAAGTGTATGATGACTTTATGTTGTAACTTAGCAAATGAAAAAAATAATTTGAAATTTTAATTAAAAAATATAACATGAGGTTTTATTTTATCACTTCTAGCTTTCAAAAAATAAGTTTGACCAATTTTTTTATTTTTTATGATTTATTTTCTTATTCAACAATCATTGATATTAAACTATTATATCTTGTGCTGAACGATAGTAAACGATGTTACAAATTCAAGAAGAGAGGAGCAAACAATCGGGTTCGAATTTAGCCGGGTTTTCAAGAGCAAACCCATGATCCAACCTATAATAATAGATTTATCAAAATCAAATCCGTACTCAACCTTTATCAAAATCAAATCCGTACTCAACCCGATAATACCCCAACCATGTAAAAAACAGATTGAGTCGGACATATTAAACAGGCCGATCGGGTTACGGATTTTTATGTACAACCCAATTTAATGGCAAGAAAAAAACTAGAAAAAAAATAAAAGAATGAGAGATAATTGTGCAACAATTTTAAATTTATTTATAATCATTGATTTTCATCAATAACTGTACAATTAAGTTTATTTGTAATCAATAATAGCGCAATCAAGTTAATTTTGATTGATAGCATAAATGCATAATTAGCTAAAAAATAAATAAAAGGAACATTCTAACATGCATCTAACTATTCGATATTATAAAAATTATTTTCAAATTAAAAAATAAAATTGTAAATATATATTTTACCATGTAGACAAATTTGTAACAAATTTGAATCATTCTTAATTTTATTGGTAAAAAAATGAAAGATATTAAAGCTCGACCATTAAAAATTAATTTGCTTAACAAGAGCGAATTTAGTCATTTTTCTTGGAAATTTTCGTGTATATGTAGTATTTTTACTAGTATCGTGCCCTTGCGTTGCGACGGGTTATAATTCAATTGGATAGCTCTAGTATTTTTTAAATATAACCCGTGCCTTGCGACGGGTTATATTTATTAAAATTATCATTCAACTAAGTATATCCAAATAAATTATTTATGAATCATTTAGATTAATAAAATGTCAAAAAGTTCAACATGAAAATCCATTTAATAGAACTAATTCATAAAAAGTTCCAATTCAATTACATATCAATCTTTGTCCAGTAAAATAGAAAACATTATTTTTCAATTATGCAATTAATCATTTATTTAATTATTTGCGTATCACTTTGACTAAAAATAAAGACAAACAAAAAAAAAACTTGATTTGCTATTTACATAAACACATGTATCTCGGTCTTCGTAAATTGCTGCTATTTGGGGGTATGCTAAGCAATTTTGAAATTTCTCATGTTATGAGGGCACAAAAGATGCTCTACTCGCCATTCGTGGTTGAAGGCATTTATGTTTGCTCAAGCCCATTCCTGTTACATCCAAAAATAAAAATAAACAAAGCATTATTTTCTTTAGATAAATTCCATCTATCACAAAGACTTCTTACAACGAATTCTCATGACATCCACAACAAACATTATGGAATGTACCTGGTACCAGTAATTCTAAAACATGAATTATGTATATTATAAAACATAGATTTTATGAAATAATAGCTGCTATTTGGAGCAGTAATTGTTTTGTTTGTCCCTGCATCAATAACTCTAACTGAGACCAGCTGGCCATAAGCTCATGGTTGATCATTGTGAGTAGTTGAAAATTTTGATAAAGGGCATAATCACAACATTGTACCATAAAAGGCTTATTCGTAAATATGATTTCCACTTTGACACCACATGAATTGAATTGGATCTTCAACAATTAAATTCAAAGGGCAATAAGAAAAATATGATAAAAAGAGAGTTCACAATCATCTTATATCTCATATGAAAATGAAAGAGAAAAATACCTATGGAGCATTAATACATCTCAAGATGAAATCTCACACATATGTAATGGAGTTCATCATACTGGCAAGATCTTCTTGTCTGAAAAAGAGAAGGAAAGAAGCAAATATGAGTTCTTAGTCTCAGAAAAATAGCGAAGTTGTAAAATTAAGCACTGAAAACCAAAAAGAAACAAGAACAAAAGTAATTTCAACATGATCTCATGAAGACAGCATACAATAATCATCCATCTTAAACATAATAATGAACAAATAATTCTTCTGTAATTAAGAAGAAAATTTATTAAAATCATCCTTATTTTTTCTTCCTTCTGAGATTAGTAAAGTAGAAGCCATAAAATGTCCACCCAGTTTAAATTAATTTGCAAGTATATAAATATGGGAGTAATGTTGGATTTTATAATCGTACGTGCCATATGGGACGTCATATGAAACGACAAGTTTATGGACTTACGTGTTATACAATTATATATTAATTATATGTCATTAATATCCATAATCAAGTGATCAATAAAGTATATTTACATATGGATATAAAGTGTTATAGGAAAGGACTCTTTAATGTGCAGAAATCATAGTTGGTAATTAGCAATTTATTGATGGACTGAATTGCAAAATTACCATGCACCTTTTCTAAAAGGCACCTGGTCCCCAAAGACAAGTCATCCTCTCTCTCTCAACAGAAAATTTACAGAAAAATTACTCTAAGTAATTAGAGAAAAGATTAAGGAAGAGGAGAGATCGTTGTAGAGCCTCTCCATCGGGTTTTACAAGGAGTTGCCGCGTAAGGGAAAAAGGGAACCGGCGACCGTGACTTGCTCTTTTGGAAGACCCCGCTGCCACACCGAAGAGTGGAGAAGAGAACACAAGAGTAGCAAGAAAGAGAAGGGCCGCACCGCTGTCCGGATACAGAAAAGCGTCAATTCCGAGAATTTCAAGGCATGAAACAAGGTTAGTTTTCCGCTCAAGTTTCCGGTTCTCTCTAGTGGTTCTAGAATTAATACTAGAAGTATTATCAATTGGTATCAGAGCCAACTTGATGAGAACCATAAGGTTGTTCCATGAAAGGTCTGAAAATTCACTTTAAATTGACAAAATTTGGTTTTTCTCGGTATTTTCAGATTTCAGGATTTTCTGTTAAATCTTGAATTCGTGAAAAGTTTTCAAAAGAATATATACATATTTTTGCATATTCTTAAAGTTCTCGAATTTTCGGATTTTTTGGTGAATTTTCCAGAATTTTTTTGGAATTTATTTAGTGGTGATATTGAGGATTTAAGGCAATTAATGCAGGAAACCTGATTCAGAAAGTTTCAGTTTTTCATGATATATCTTGATGATTTTCAAGTATTTTCGTGAATTTTTTCAGAGAAACAAGGTCTTTATTATATTCTCTGATGTTACTGAATTTTTGGTGATTTTACAAAAAAATTTCGGATTTTTTAAAAGACTTTTTACAGAGTGTTATTTAATGTGGAAAAATACTGATAAATGGGTGATTTCAAAGGAAAATACGAATTAAAATTTATTTTTCTGAAAAATAAATTTTGGAAAAATTCTATAAAGTTTGGTAATCAGTCCATTAAGTATTTAACGCATTAATTGATGGTTTAATTACTTTATTAGACCAGAAATATCACCATTAAAATAGGAAATGCAATTTACGGTATTTAAATTGCATTAAAGTATGGTTAAATTATAGAATTTCAAAGGAAAAATTTTAGAAATTCTAAAAGGTCAGTAGATTAAGATTATAAGTATGGTATTAGTGTAAACTTAATTTACCAAAATCTTGATATGTGCATAAAAAAATTGCAAAAACAGACCCAACCGTTATATAACGGTTAGATACCGTTATAACAGTTTAGTGAAAAGTCGCGTATTTTGGCCAAAACAGATAAGAACTAGAACCAACCGTTATGTAATGGTTACAACCGTTATAACAGATTGAACTGTTCAGTACAGAATTAACTAATTCTGAAAGGTTGTACTGTGAACCAAAATACCTGACCAATTATTTTAATTTAGTGGTCTGTTTAAGGAATAATTTTGAATCATAATAGAACTATTAAAGTATATATCTTAGTAAATAAATGATTATGATATCATCTCGCCAAAGTGAGCTCTCATATCAAATGATTATTTATTTTCTAATTTATAAAATGTTATATATATGTTGTATGTAAGTACTGGATTGGCCCAAAGGAAGAACAATACTTAGCTGAATCATATATATATGGTTAGTGGTAAATAAATGGTTGATAATTATAAGGTTAATATGTGATTAGTACATCGGCCCAAAGGAATGTGACTAATTGACATATAAAGAATTATCATATTTTATTTACTACGCCTAATTGTTGGACAATATTAACTGACTCCAAAGAGCACTTAGTATTGAAAAATGATTAGAAGATGGAGTGTTCTGATTATGATTTAATTTTATTATTAAAGTCTAAGGTTTTAAATGCGTTGCTTGTTCTTTGAAATTTTTTCCAGCAAATATTGCTAGCATTAAGGATATTCCGACTCTCAATGGTTCTAACTATAAGGAATGGAAAGATCAATTGGAAATTGTTCTTGATCTTGTTGATCTGGACATTGCATTACAGGCAGACAAGCCAGCGGAACTAACTCCAGACAGTACTGATGATAAAAAACTGGATATGTCCCGCTAAGGTCAAATCGCATGTGTCTTAAGGTCATGCAAAAGACTATTCCTGAGGCTTTCTGGAGAGACGTTTCTGACACCACTACAGCTAAGGAATTTTTAGCTGATATTGAGCAGAGATTTGTAAAGAATGAGAAAACCGAGATGGGTAATCTCTTAAAGAAATTCTGCTCAAAACAGTATTCTGGTAATGGTAACATAAGGGAGTACATCCTTTAGATGACTCATATGGTTTCAAAGTTGAGGGCCATGAAACTGGACGTGTCGGATGACATGTTGGTTGTCATGATTCTTAACTCGTTACCTCCTAAGTTTGGACACTTTCTTGTGAGCTATAATTGTCAAAAGGAAAAATGGACAGTTAATGAGCTCATATCTCATTGTGTTCAAGAGGAGGAAAGGTTGAAGAATGAAACTGTAGAAAGTGTTAATGTTGCCACAACTTCTAAGAAAAAGAGGAATAAGAAACGCAAAGCTGCGGATAATGTTAAGGATAAGGGACAAAAGAAACAAAAGGATGCCAAGGGCAAACAGCCGGTTGTCGCAACGGGGTCGGAAGTATGTTACTTTTGCAAAGGAAATGGACATTACAAGAGGGAGTGTACGAACTACCAAGCTTGGTTAGCCAAGAAGGAAAAGAAAGGTACATTTTACTCTTTAGTTTGTTCTGAAGTTAATACTGTTTCAGTACCAATAGACACTTGGTGGATCGATTCTGGTGCCACCACTCACGTTTCTGTGTCTATGCAGGGATGCCTGAGTCATCGAAGGCCAAGTGATGTAGAAAAATACATATACTCAGGGGATGGCAATATGGCGGAAGTTGAAGTTATTGGACATTTTAAGCTTTTACTAAATTCTGGTTTTTATTTGGATTTGTATGAGACATTTGTAGTACCGTCGTTTAGGGGGAACTTAATTTATGTTTCTAGTTTGGACAAGAATGGTTTTTCTTGCATGTTTGAAAACAGAAATTTCAGGTTGTTTCATGAATCTAAATTAGTTGGATTTGGAAAAATGTCTGAATATGATAAGCTTTATGCTTTAAGGGTTGTTGCTTCGACTAATGAATCCTTGCATACTAGTACTCGGAATGTTAAACAGAAATTAACTCACAAGAATTCAAGTGCTTTATGGCATAGACGACTAGGTCATATTTCTCGCAAGAGATTGGAACGTCTTGTCAAAAATGAAATTCTTGATTCTTTAGACATGTCGGATTTTGATCCGTGCATACAATATGCTATAGGAAAACAAACGAAAGTCCGAAAATATGAAGCTAGACGTGCAACAGATGCATTGGAACTAATTCACACGGATATTTGTGGACCATTTCATACGGCTACCAGAAATGGACACACTTATTTTATTAGTTTCATTGATGATTATACACGTTATGGCTACATATATTTAATTAAAGAGAAAGCGCAAGCTTTGGACATGCTCAAATCCTTCAAGGCTGAGGTTGAGTTGCAACTCAATAAAAGGATTAAACAAGTCAAATCGGATCGTGGAGGTGAATACTACGGTCGATATGACGGTTCGGGTGAACAATGTCCAGGGCCGTTTGCCAAGTTCCTAGAGGAAAATGGGATTGTGCCATAATATACCATGCCAGGTTCGCCTGCCATGAACGGGGTTGCAGAAAGCCGCAATCGTACATTAATGGAAATGGTGCGTAGTATGCTTAGTCACACTACTTTACCATTGTTCCTCTGGGGTGAAGCGCTTAAATCCGCAGCTTACATTCTCAATCGTGTACCAACTAAGGCAGCTATTAAAACTCCATATGAGTTGTGGACTGGGCGTAAACCTAGTTTACAACATTTCAGGATATGAGGTAATCCAGCTGAGGCTAGGCCTTATAGGCCAAATGAAAAAAACTGGACGAAAGGACAGTTAGCTGTTATTTTGTTGGCTATGCAGAAAGGTCACGTGGGTATAAGTTTTATAATCCTACTAATAGAACTATATTCGAGACGAATACAGTTAAGTTCTTTGAGGATATTTCGATTCCAGGGGAGAATAATATGCATCAGTCTATTAATTTAGATGATGATCAATCAGATGATACGGAGATGCAAATCGATCCAGTGGTCCATGAGATTGCACAAGGTTCAAATACATCTGATGATTCATTGTTGCACATAGGTAGTCCTACTCGGGTTGTACATAAAACTATACAAACCGAAGAGGATGGCATACGAGCTGTACAAAAAATTGTGCATAACGATAAGGATGTGACGAAGTGCTGCTTAAGTCTCTTGTTGATATCGCTGATGGACGGAATTGTTTGACACTTAAAGTGACAAAAAAAAGAAAAGAGCTCTGTTAATATATAATTAAAGGTTACACACATAGTCCAAGTGAGAGATTGTTGGATTTTATAATCGTACGTGCCATATGGGACGCCATATGAAACGACAAGTTTATGGACTTACGTGTTATACAATTATATATTAATTATATGTCATTAATATCCATAATCAAGTGATCAATAAAGTATATTTACATATGGATATAAAGTGTTATAGGAAATGACCTTTTAATGTGTAGAAATCATAGTTGGTAATTAGCAATTTATTGATGGACTGAATTGCAAAATTACCATGCACCTTTTCTAAAAGGCACCTGGTCCCCAAAGACAAGTCATCCTCTCTCTCTCAACAGAAAATTTACAGAAAAATACTCTAAGTAATTAGAGAAAAGATTAAGGAAGAGGAGAGATCGTTGTAGAGCCTCTCCATCGGGTTTTACAAGGAGTTGCCGCGTAAGGGAAAAAGGAAACCGGCGACCGTGACTTGCTCTTTTGGAAGACCCCGCTGCCACACCGAAGAGTGGAGAAGAGAACACAAGAGTAGCAAGAAAGAGAAGGGCCGCACCGCTGTCCGGATACAGAAAAGCGTCAATTCCGAGAATTTCAAGGCATGAAACAAGATTAGGCTTCCGCTCAAGTTTCCGGTTCTCTCTAGTGGTTCTAGGATTAATACTAGAAGTATTATCAAGTAAAAGCCTTATATACAAGAAGCGGTGAGACAACTGAGCTGTTAATTTGTATATGACTATTTGTGAGGGACTAATGAATTTTTATGTATATAATTGTTTGTCTGAGGGACTAAATGAATATTCTATATTTGTATAGAACAGTTTGGCTAAGGGAGTACCACATTATTTGGGACAATGAATTTGTTGTGCATTTGTATTCGCCAACAAGCATCTAAGTACTTAGCAATTAAACACATCAATACATCTAACAAGTAACCACAACTCCTTAAAAGGAAATGCCCACTACTAATGTAATTATATCTTTCTACGTCATAATTTAGAATCCCATTGCGCCTTTTCTTTCTTTTACTGAAAATTCCAAAATGATATCTGTCTTCTTTATTCAACAAGTGCTTATGCAAGACACCTATTTTGGAGGATGATAGTTCACTTACTTGAAAATTGTGTCTGTACTGGTTCAATTCCGGTGCCACTGCACCAAATGGGTCTTACTGGTATGGACTAGTACTGTGTACCCAATAAATTTGTTTGCAATACTCAAGCAAAAGTTATAAAATTAATTAACGAAAAGTCGATTCAACATTCAAATTTACTCAATCTAAATTAAATAACATAAAACATCTCACCATTTGGATTTAGCACCGAAATGAAACCATCTTAATTCAAGACCTCTCAAGCTATCGTAGAGCCCGCATAGTTCCTTCAGACATCAATTTCTAGGAGATAAGCAGCTCATAATCAGCTTATTCCACGAGATGTAGCTAGAATAGGAAAAGAAGTAGCACAATTAGATTAATGAAAAAAACAATGAAAGTTTCTTGTCAAGTACCTTACAGGAAAAGACCCAAATGTGAGGAATAGTAATTTGGTTAACAAATATACCAATTACATCCCAGATTTAATACTACAAAAGTGTCATTTCTAAGTTGTTTTTATAAATAGCAAGAAAGCTCTAAATATTATGAAATTTGATTTCATACAAGATTTTGATATGAAGAATTTATTGAGCAACTTAAATATCAATTTATTGAGCAAATTAAATATACATAGCCATATAGTACGAAATGGGGTGTATATGCATATTATTTTAGCCTTGCTCATATATATATATATATATATATATACATATATATATATATATACATATATAAAGTATGGCTAATGTGAAAATATTTGCACTTCGGCCGAATTTTTCAGGGTTATTTTTAAAAATAATCTAGTTAAATATTAAAAAAACATGACTTTTTCAGGGTTATTTTTAAAAAATATTTAAAATATAGCTAGAAAACTCTAAAAATCATGAAATTTTATTTCCTACAAGATTTTGATATGAAGAATTTATTGAGCAACTTAAATTTAAATTTTAACCACAAAAGTTGGCTAATGTGAAATGTTTGCACTTCGGCTGAAGTGAAAACGTTTTCACATTAGCCATACTCATATAGAGGAGTTAGACTACTGTGAAAACGTTTGCACTTCGGGTTGAAGTGCAAACGAACCAAATTATATTTTCTTCGGCTCGAAATATTGATTTATGTTGCTAAATAAATTCTTCATATTGAAATCTTGTAGAAAATCAAATTTCGTGATTTTTGGAGCTTCTGAGATATTTTTTAAAAACTGCCATATTTAATATTAAGATAATGGCCTCTTCAGGGCTATTTATTAAAATGTCTAGGAAGCTCTAAAAAATCACGAAATTTGATTTCCTACAAGATTCCAATATGAAAAATTTATTAAGCAACTTAAATCAATGTTTCGATCCCAAGAAAATATAATTTGGACCATTTGCACTTCAACACGAAGTGCATGCATTTTCACAATAGTCTAACTGTATATATATATAGAAAGTCTAGGGTGCTCCATGGAGCACCAAACCGCTAATGCTCCACATCGTATCTCCAATTTAAAATTTTCAACGACCGATTCGAACCGTTAAACATGATCTACATATTTAAAACTACTTGGAGATTGAATTTTATATTTTTTTTATTTTTTTTTGCTATTTTTTAGAGAGATATGAAAATCACTACTTTTGTTGGTTTAGAAACCATTTTATTAGCAACTTTTCTACCTCTTTAAAAAAATAGCAAACAATTTCAAAAAAATATAAAATTCAATTTCCAAGTAGATTTATATATGTAGATCATGTTTAACGGTTCGGATCGGTCGTTGGAATTTTCAAATTGGAGATAATG
>CAXKVX010005108.1:0-210988 GCA_964058865.1 Eleocharis quinqueflora
ATTTGTGACATTTTGGTAGTGTAATTTTTTCCCAGAGTAATAGAATCTACAAATTGAAAAGGTGATCAAGTCTGCACATGCGTCTCTCATTCTTATCTTGTCTTAATTTTCAAATAAAGATTGGTTTGGAATCGCAAGGACCCTTAATTTTATATGTTTCCAAAATAAATAGCTATTGGGTTCGCATGCGTCTGTCATTCTTATCTTGTCTTAATTTTCAAATAATTTTTCTTCGATTTGACCAAGGATTTTTTCCCATAATCTTGATTTTTAAAAAAAGAAAAATATTTTAAAAAAATAAATAATAAAATTTTAGATACATCAAAGATAGATACACTAGATACTCCGAACCATTCGGTCTTGATCAATAGTGCAAATTTTGATGTATCTAACGATTCATAGTGACTCACAGTACCTATCTAATTTGGTGTACCCAAGTACTTTCCATAAAAAATATATTGGAATGAGAAAAGTAAAGGAAAAAACTTAGATACATCTAGATAGATGTTGCCTAGATACTCCATTCAATAGAGACCGTTTGATTGCATTCAGATATGCATCATATATTTCAATCAAATGATCATTATTGTGTGGAGTATATATATATATATATATATATATATAGAGAGAGAGAGAGAGAGAGAGAAAGGCTATGGTGCTCCATGGAGCATCCTAGCCTTTCTCTCTCTCTCTCTCTCTCTCTATATATATATATAAGAATAGATGAATGCTCTTTTGCCTTCAAATATTATGGAAGTGACATAAAGTTTCTTAGTGTCATTTGACTATCGAGTGGAGTATCTAAGGAGCACTTATCTAAAGCTACGTAAGTTTTTCTCAAAAGTAAATAAGACAACTTTTTCTGAATAGTAATTTTTATATTGTCCATATTGTTTATTATACATATTTGTATAAGTAGTAACTTTGATGTTATAAAGGTAATTTTTCCGAGAAAATTCAAATTTGGATCTACACACAGACTAGTTATATCTCTGATTATAACTTAAATTTTGGTTTTTTTATCAATTAAGTTTGTGAAGAAAATATTTTAAGGTTTCAATTATTTCAATTTGTTGTGATTATAACGTAATAAATTGGTTGTAATAACTCAATTTAAAAAATAAATTGGTTTCAATGACAATATCAATTAAAATATCTCTCCAATATTTCTTTTTGAATCCTCCATTCAAAATTGGAGCATGTGATCTTTCATGTTGAGAATATTTTTTTGTCACTACATCAAAGACTAGCCCTTAAGTAATTGCTATTTAGGCTTAGTGTGTCCTTAAGTTTGAATGCTCTTATATTTTACATTAAAATCAAATGATTTGATAGGCTATAAATAATTAAAATGGAATGTCTTAAATATGATATCTTTTGTGAATATTCAACGTTATTTCAAAAAAGAAAAAAAAAGAAAAATCAGTATTATAAATTTAAAATAAAACTATTTAAATAGTCCTCATAAATAATAATTAAATACATTTGAGTAATTACATTTAAATAGTATCATGTCGGTACATGAATAAAGTAGCAATATTGATATTCCTCTGTACCAATTAGCGCAAAGTATTTAGTAAAAAATTAAATTGTTAAAAGGTTCATAGAAAGCTAGCTATATATGAATAATATATGAAGTAGGCCACACTATATATAAATAATATAACTCCTAGCTAGCTAGTAGGCATGTTATTTAGTTAAAAATTGTATACCTCAAAACAGAAATTCTACGTAGTTTTACATTTATTAAACTAGGGTAGCATACATTTTACAAGGAAATTATTCGTGTCAAGAGACTAAAAATATGGCCTTACATTAAATTAACATTTTGGTATTAAGTCAACAAAAATTAATAATTCCTCACGCAACCAAATGGCCTTACATCAATGCACCTGTGAGAACTTAAAAATTGTATCGGCTTTTAATCACAATATGATATTTAAAGAAATTACAATATATACAAGAATCAATAAAATATGAGAAATTATGGTAATAATGGTGAATGTTTGAAATACTAAAACGCTAAATTCAAATTAAAGTTCGTAAATTCCAATTTTTATAAAACTTGAATTCAATAGAATCGGACGTCGAATGAAATTTTTATAGGAACTAATTTATAAAACTTGAATTCAAAAAAAAAATTATTGCAAAAACAAGTAATAATTTATTGTGTAAAAAATTAATCTGATTTTGGCGACCGATTAATCGGGTTGGCGATCGACTAATCAGTTTCCGCAGCCGATTAATCGTTCAAAACTGCTAAATACCCTAATTCGGCCATCAAGACCTTTGTAAAATACTAATAGATGGAAAATTCATTAATCTAACGATTTACATACCTTCAATTTAACCAACTTTACATCCATCCGATAAAATAGTACAAAAATTCAAAAAATGTAAAATTTGGTCTCCAAATTGATGTTAGTATGGAGAATATTTTCAATGATCTTTATCGGCCATTTGCACTTTGTATCTCGAGATATGAACCTAATATATATGACTACTGGAAATGTAAAATACTTTATAAAGCACCAGTAGTCATATATTTTAGGTTCGTATCTCGAGATACAAAGTGCAAATGACCGATCAAGACCATTGAAAATGTTCTCCATACTAACATCAATTTGGAGACCAAATTTTACATTTTTTGAAATTCTTTTACTATTTTATCGGATGGGTGTAAAGTTGGTTAAATTGGAGGTATGTAAATCGTTAGATTAATGAATTTTTCACCTATTCGATAAAATAGTAAAAAGTTCCAAAAAAATGTAAAATTTGGTCTCCAAATAGATGTTACTATGGAGAACATTTTCAACGGTCTTGATCGTTGAAAAAGAAAAATATGGAAAGAAAAAGAAGGGTTAGATTCGTGAGAAATCTGTGTTTGTTTGGAGCGTTGGATTGAGACGAATGAACGGTTGAATTGAGAAGAAATGGTGATCCGTGGACTTAATTTAATTTGTCTAGAAGCTTTTAATGTCGGATGCTAAGCAAAATTCGATGATAATACTAGTAATACCGGATGCTAAGAAAAATCCTATGATAATAACAAACATCTCTCTTTTATCACCAGTTTTAATTAACATCCGGTTATAAATCCAAAAGAGATCCTTTTTATCACCAATTTTTAATTAACATCTGATGATATATTCAAAAGAGTTTTTCTCAATAAATTACATCTTTTAATAGCGGATTTTTATGTAATATCCGATGTTAAGTTTTACAGAAAATTTCGATAATGCCACTGAGCGTTTTTAATCCTGAATTTCACTAAAATCCGGCGTAAATGAGCTACAGTAAAACCTCTGTAGTAGTGGTTATAGTTTAAGCTATTGGCCATGTTTGGTTGTGGAGTAAGAGGTGGATTAACTTTTTTACTTCACACTTAATCCACCAAATGTGGAGTAAAATTGATGGAGTAAGTTGGAGTAAGATTAAATTTAATCCGGAGTAAGTTACTCCACCTCTTTAGGTGAATTAACTTAATCCACCAAACATAATTAACTTACTTCATCTTAACTTGAAATAAGTAATTTAATTCGGATTAAATTTACTCCGCAACCAAAGACAGCCAATAACTCATTCCTCATGAATCTTTCATTAAATCTTCACAATCATAACGGTGTTGATATCGGACTTCCTTTGTGTTTTGAAAAATATCAGAATAATTCTTAGCCTAATAATTAAGTGCAGCGTTCCATGTGGAACTTTAGATCAATTTTAAAATATTTTTTGACAAATAAACACGAGTCAATGTTCTTTGAGTATTGTGGTGATGAGGTATCGAACTCTCGACATTTGAATTGATCAATGTCCTAATTTTAGAATATAAGAAAACGTTATCGTCTATTACTAAAAAAGAATCAGAATATCTGGCAGAATATCATGAGTCGATCCGACTAACATCAAATTCAACGCAATTAGATTATTATAGATAGTTTCTAGCATCCTTCCAAGTTCCAACTTAATTCCCGGAGAGGATTCAGAATTCTTGTCAGGGGTTCAAGATTTATGGTTTTTTTTCAGGGATGCGAAATGATGATTATTCTTAAAAAAAATTATCTTATATAATCATTTGTAAAAAAAAATTCAAAATATATAGTTATTTTTGAAAAAAAATAATATATATGATGATTTTTGAATTTTTTTTTCAAAAGATGTTCAGCTGCACTTATGACTTCACGTGACTCCGCCACTGCTTAATTCTATCTACAAAAGTTTATCTTGAAATGCACGGTTACACTTGATGCTAATAAGGAGTAAAATTAAGCCTACGGGCTAACATTTTTCAGAAAAAAATAAGTAAAATTGTTGTCAAACAAGATGTGGTCACAATCAGCTATTTCTGCCTTTTGTTGTATACATGCAAATTAAGATTCTGTACAGCCTACAAATTGCTAGCACTGTAGCACATAAAGAGAAACCATGTAAAAAGTGCACCATAATTCTTTCACTAATTTAGAAACATAAAAAGGTTCAATGAACCAGTGGAGGTTATCATCCTTGGCTCAGGCATAAAATTGTACTTCAATAATTGATATGGACGCTGATGCAATTCTCAAGTTCTGCCTCCTCATTTCCTCCGCTGATATTGACGCGTGAGTCCTACGCCTTGATCACGTTTTTAGAGACATTTGAGAGAGAGAACACGAAACATAAAAGCTTTATCCAATTGATATATAGGCCGGGTCTAGTTTCTACTCCCAGCGAGAACAATAAATGATGAGCAATGCTATGCTCCTAGTCCGAGGCTTCCAAAAGTTTTGATTTGTTACCTTCCATGCTTCAAGCCCATTTGTACAGTTCTCTAAAGTGTATATGATTAATTAATTATGCTTTCTGTTTGGAGTCAATTCTAACACAGTTCTGTTCTACAGTGAAATGTAAAGCTCTTATATATGCATGGTTGAGATTCAAATAATATGCAGTAAGTCTCAAAGTGGATTAGAAAGGTGCGGCCAGCATTCCAATTAAGCTAGTGAAATTGAGAATTAATCATAGTGTGACGCATTTAGTGGAAGGGTGATATAAAATAATTAAGTAAAAAATTTGGATATATAATGGAGACTCTAGTCTATATGGACCATTTAATTCATCACGATTGGTGAAAGTGATTTTTTGAAAAAATACAGCAAAAATTAAAGTGAACAATTATTCACTAATCTCGATAAATTAAACGGTTCAGATGGATCAGAGTATCCAATGTACTAATTTATTTGAGTACCCAATTTTTTCAATAATTACTGTCATGTGAAAACTGAATAAAACAATGACAGAAAAGAGGTAGTATTTTTGTTGTGTGTATTAATTGAAAATGTAGGAAATTGTAAAATTTAATTGTTTATAATAATCAAGTACCGCACAAACAAAGCATATAACACTTATTAATTACAAGTTTTCTACCACAGCATCACACATAACAACCAAATGAAGGTTTTGATGCTTAGAAAGCAAGAAATAAAATAAAAAATTTATTCAACTCAAAATAAATAATCTAGTTATTGTAAGTGCAAGAAAAAATATTAATTTATTTAATTAACAATGGAATAACTTTATACCTTAAATTTGATTTCTAAATCAAATCGAGTAGGGTTGTCTTGCTTAATGATTTCTTATTCCCTTTCTATTTCGACGGTAGTTGCGATTTAGTCTTTCAAATGTCGAGCCTCCTTAGGTATCTACCAAAAAGATTAAAAAAACACTTGTATCTCTAAGGCTAGTAAGAGATCAACAAGTAGAACCTTAATCATAGTTCAAACTTTTATCAAAATTTTAATGAAGGTTTTCTCAACACATGAGAGAATGAGAGAAAGAGAAAAAAACGTCTTTCTCAAACAAAAGACTAGCACCCACCAATTTTCTGATTAGTGATAGTTATTGAATTTTTTTAAATGAAGGGGTTTATATAGACAAATATTAGAGCAACAATTTATATTTAATTTTGACAGAAAATTAATTATTGAACCTTGTAATCTTCGCCCAAATCTCCAGAAATCTTTTTCTCTCTAAGTTTGCTTTGGTTTACATATTAATCATTTTAATAACAATTAAACCCACGTTCCCATGTTTTATATGATCAACATATATATTAATACTTTATATATATTTATATGCATCTCTCATGTATTAAAACTCATTTAAAATATGTCACATACACTTTAAGAATTTAGGATTATTTTACAATATATATTCATGTCACAAAATTGTTCATGTATTAATAACGCATAATTTGTTAGTTTAATTATAACTCCTTATAATTAAAATGTTTTGTCATGTTTTCTTGAATGATTGTCAGCCATAAATGATGTACTCGGGTCAGAAACACTTCTTGTAGTTGGATAAGATGGTTTGTGGTGTTTTGTTGAATTGTTACCAGCCATAAATGAAGTACGCAGAGATGAAGCACTGATAGTGATATTTTATGCTTCTATATGGTGTTTTAGTGAAAGGTTATCACCCTTAAGCAAAGTACACGAAGAAGAAACACTTCTTGTAGTAGGATATGATGCTTTATGAAGTTTTCTTGGAAGATTACCACCATAAATCAAGTACTCAGATAGGAAACAAATCTCGTAGTAGGATAAGATGTTTTGTGGTGTTTTCTTGAATGGTTACCACCCATAAATGAAGTACTAAGAAGTGAAGCACTTAGAGTGATATTGTTTACATCTTCGTGATTTTTACAGAAAGGTCACCAACCTGAAATAAAGTACTCGGGTTAGAAAAACTTCTCGTAGTAGGATAAGATGCTTTGTGGCCATCCGTAAAAGAAGCACTTGGACATGAAGCACTTTGAGTGGTACTCTATGCTTCTTCGTGGTGTTTCAGTGAAAGATTACCACCCTTAAATGAATTACTCGAAGAAGAAACACTTCTCGTAGTAGGCTATGATGCTTTGTGGAGTTTTCTTGAAAGGTTATCCTCCCTTAAATGAAGCACTTGAAGAAAAACACTTCTCAGAGTAGGTTATCATGCTTTGTGAAGTTTTCTTGAAAGGTTACGTCCATAAATGATGTACTCGGGTTAGACACACTTCTCGAAGTTGGATAAGATGCCTTTGGTGTATTCTTAAATGGTTATCACTCATAAATAAAGTACTCAGACATGAAACACTTAAAATTGTATTCTATGCTTCTCCATTGTGTTTTAGTGAAAGGTTACCATAATTAAATGAAGTACTCAAAGAAGAAACACTTCTCATAGTAGGTTGTGATGCTTTGTGAAGTTTTCTTGAAAGGTTACTGCCCCTAAATGAAGTACTCGGGTCAGACACACTTCTCGTACTTTGATAAGATGATTTGTGGTGTTTTTTTTAATGGTTACCGCCCATAAATCAAGTACTCAGACATGAAGCATTTAAAGTGATATTCTATGCTTCTCAGTTGTGATTTAGTGAAAGATTACCATCCATAAATGAAGTACTCGAAGAAGAAACACTTTTCGTAGTAGCCTACGATGCTTTGAGGAGTTATCTTGAATGGTTGCAATCCTTAAATGAAATACTCAAATCGTAAACACTTCTCTTGTTAGGGAAATATGCTTTGTGATGTTTTCTTGAATGGTTGCCAGCCATAAATGACTTACTCGGGTCAGAAAAACTTCTCGTAATTGGATAAGATGATTTGTAGTGTTTTCTTGAACTGTTACGAGCCATAAATGAAATACTCAGACATGAAGCACTGGGAGTGATATTTTATGCTTCTCCGTGGTGTTTTAGTGAATGGTTGCCACCCTTAAGTGAAGTACACGAAGAAGAAACACTTCTCATAGTAGGCTATGATCCTTTGTGAAGTTTTCTTGGAAGGTTACCACCCATAAATCAAGTACTCAGGCAGGAAAAACAAATCTCGTAGTAGGATAAGATGCTTTGTGGTGTTTTCTTGAATAGTTAAAACCCATAAATGGAGTACTAAGACATGAAGTACTTAAAGTCGTATTCTTTGCTTCTTCGTGGTTTCTAGTGAAATGTTACCACCATGAAATAAAGTACTCGAAATAGAAATACTTCTCGTAGTAGAATAAGCTTATTTGTGGTGTCTTCTTGAATGGTTACTACCCATAAGTAAATTACTCGTGTCAGAAACACTTTTCGTAGCAGGATAAGATGTTTTGTGGTATTTTATTGAATGGTTACCACCCATAAATGAAGTACTTGGACATGAAGCACTTCGAGTGGTATTCTATGCTTCTTCGTTGTGTTTTAGTGAAAGTTTATCATCCTTAAATGAAGCTCTAGAACAAGAAACACTTTTCTTAGTAGCCTATGATGCTTTGAGGAGTTATCTTGAATGGTTACCACCCATAAATGAAGTACTCAAATTGGAAACACTTCTCATAGTAGGCTATGATGCTTAGTGGAGTTTTCTAGAATAGTAGGCTATGATACTTTGTGAAAATTTCTTGAAATGTTACCGCCCATAAATGAAGTACTCGAATCAGACACACTTCTCGTAGTTGGATAAGATTCATTGTGGTGTTTTCTAGAATGGTTACCAACCATACATGAAGAATTTAAAGTGGTATTCTAAGCTTCTCCTTTGTGTTTTAGTGAAATGTTACCATCCTTAAATGAAGTACTTGAAGAAGAAAAACTTTTCTTAGTAGCCTATGATGCATTAAGGGGTTATCTTGAATGGTTACCACCCATAAATGAAGTTCTCGAATAGGAAACACTTCTCTTAGTAGGAAAAGATGCTTTGTGACGTTTTCTTGAATGATTGCAATCCATAAATGAATTATTCGTTTTAGAAACACTTCTCGTAGTTGGATAAGATACTTTGTGTTGTTTTCTTCAATTGTTACCACCCATAAATGAAGTACTCAGGCATGAAGCACTTCGAGTGGTATTCTATGCTCCTTCGAGTGTTTTAGTGAAAGATTACCGTCGTTAAATGAAGTACTCGAAGAAGAAGCACTTCTCGTAGTAGGCTATGATGATTTGCAGAGTAATCTTGAAAGGCTACCACCCATAAATGAAGTACTCGAGTCGGAAACACTTCTCTTTGTAGGATAAGATACTTTGTGATGTTTTCTTGAATTGTTACCACTCTTAAGTGAAGTACACGAAGAAGAAACACTTCTCGTAGTAGGCTATGATACTTTGCAAAAATTTTGGAAAGGTTACCACTCGTAAATCAAGTACTGAGACTGGAAACAAATCTCTTAGTAGGATAAGATGATTTGTGGTGTTTTCTTGAATGGTTACCACTCATAAAGAAGTACTCAGACATGAAGCACTTACAGTGTTAGTCTTTGCATCTTCGTAATTTTTAGTGAATGGTTACCTACTTGAAATAAAGTACGCGAAGTAGGATAAAATGCTTTGTGGTGTCTTCTTGAATGGTTACTACGGATAAATGAAGTACTTGGGTCAGAAACACTTCTCATAGTAGGATAAGATGCTATGTGGTGTTTTATTGAATGGTTACCACCCATCAACGAAGTACTGAAACATGAAGCACTGAGAGTGATATTCTATGCTTCTCTGTGGTATTTTAGTGAAAGGATGTCATCCTTAAATGAAGTACTCGAAGAAAAAACACTTTTCCTAGTAGGATACGATGCTTTGTGGAGTTATCATGAAAGGTTAACACCCATAAATGAAGTACTCAAATCAGAAACACTTCTCTTAGTAGGAAAATATGCTTTGGGATGTTTTTATACATGGTTGCCAGCCATAAATGATGTACTTGGGTCAGAAACACTGTATTTGGATAAGAAGTTTTGTGGTGTTTTCTTGAATGGTTACCATGGTCTTCTATGCTTGTCCGTGGTATTTAAGGGAAAGGTTATGATGCTTAAGGGAAGTACACGAAGAAGAAACACTTCTCGTATTAGGTAGGCTATGATGCTTTGTGAAGTTTTCTTGAAAGGTTACCACCCATAAATCAAGTACTCGGACATCAAACAAGTCTTGTAATAGAATAAGATGCTTTGTGGTGTTTCCTTGAATGGATAAAACCCAAAAATGGAGTACTAAGACATGAAGCACTTCGAGTGGCATTCGTTGCTTCTTCGAGGTTTTTAGTGAAAGGTTACCACCCTGAAATGAAGTACTCGAAGTAGAAACACTTCTCGTGGTGGGATAAATTTTTTATGGTGTCTTCTTGAATGGGTAGTACCCATAAATGAATTACTCGGGTCAAAAACACTTCTTGTAGTAGGATAAGATTCTTTGTGGAGTTTTATTGAATGGTTACCACCCATAAATGAAGTACTCGAACATGAAGCACTTCGAGTGGTATTCTCTGCTTCTTCGTGGTGTTTCAGTGAAAGATTACCGCCCTTAAATGTACTCGAAGAAGAAACACTTCTCGTAGTCGGCTATGGTATTTGTGAGGAGTTTTCTTGAAAGGTTACCACTCTTAAATGAAGTACTCGGAGAAGAAACACTTCTCATAGTAGGCTATCATGCTTTGTGGAGTTTTCTTGAAAGGTTACCACCCTTAAATGAAGTACTCCAAGAAGAAACACTTCTCATAGTAGCCTATGATGCTTCGTGGAGTTTTTTTGAAAGATTACCACCCATAAATGAAGTACTCAGGTCAGACACCTTCTCAAAGTTGAATAAGATGATTTGTTGTGTTTTCTTAAATGTTTACCACTCATAAATGAAGTAATCAGACATGAAGCACTTAGAGTGGTAACCATCCATAAATGTAGTAGTCGAAGAAGAAACACATTTCGTATTAGAATACGATGCTTTGCGGAGGTATCTTGAAAGGTTACCACCCAAAAATGAAGTACTCGAGTCGGAAACACTTCTCTTAGTGGGATAAGCTACTTTGTGAAGTTTTCTTGAATTGTTCCATCCATAAAAGAAGTACTCAGACTTGAAGCACTTAGAGTGATATTCTATGCTTTTCTGTGGAGTTTTGCCCTTAAGTGAAGTACACGAAGAAGAAACACTTCTCATAGTAGACAATGATGCTTAGCGAAGTTTTCTTGAAATATTACCACCCGTAAATCAAGTACTCAGACAGGAAACGAATCTCTTAGTAGGATAAGATGCTTTGTGGTGTTTTCTTGAATGGTTACCACCCATAAATGATGTACTCAGACATGAAGCACTTAAATGAAGGATACCATCCTTAAATGAAGTACTCGAAGAAGAAACACTTTTTATAGTAGAATATGATGCTTTGCGGAGTTATCTTGAAAGGTTACCACCCATAAATGAAGTACTCAAGTCGGAAACACTTCTCTTAGTATGATAAGGTTCTTTGTGTTGTTTTCTTGAATTGTTTCCACCCATAATGAAGTACTCAAGTCGGAAACACTTCTCTTAGTAAGATAAGGTGCTTTGTGTTATTTTCTTGAATTGTTTCCACCCATAATGAAGTACTCAGACTTGAAGCACTTTAAGTGGTATTCTATACTTCTTCATGGTGTTTCACTGAAAGACCACTACCCTTAAATGAAGCACTCAAAGAAGAAACAGTTCTTTTTGTAGGCTATGATGCTTTGTGGAGTTTTATTGAAAGGTTACCATCCTGAAATGAAGTACTCGAAGAAGAAACACTTCTCGTGGAAGGCTATGATGCTTTGTGAAGTTTTCCTGAAAGGTTACCGCCCATAAATGAAGTACTCGTGTCAGACACACTTCTCGTTGTTGGATAATATGCATTGTGGTGTTTTCTTGAATGGTTACCACTCATAAATGAAGTATTCAGACATGAAGCACTTAAAGTGGCATGCTCTGCTTCTCCGTTGTGTTTTAGTGAAAGGTTACCAACCATAAATGAATTACTCCAAGAAGAAACACTTTTCTTAGTAGCCTACGATGATTTGTCGAGTTATCTTGAATGGTTACCACCCATGAATGAAGTAGTCGAATCAGAAATACTTCTCTTAGTAGGAAAATATGCTTTGTGATGTTTTCTTGAATTGTTGCTAGCCATAAATGATGTACTCGGGTCAGAAACACTTCGCGTATTTGGATAAGAATCTTTGTGGTATTTTCTTGAATGGTTACCAGCCATAAAAGAAGTACTCAGACATGAAGCATTGAGAGGGATATTCAATGCTTCTCTGTAGTGTTTTAGTGAAAGGTTACACCCTTAAGTGAAGTACATGAAGAAGAAACACTTCTCGTAGTAGGCTATGATGCTTTGTGAAGTTTTCTTGAATGGTTACCACACATAAATAAAATACCCAGACAAGAAACAAATCTCGTAGTACAATACGATGATATGTGGTGCTTTCTTGAGTGGTTAAATCCCATAAAAGAAGTACTAAGACAAGAATACTTAGAGTGGTATTTTTTGCTTCTTCGTGGTTTTTATTGAAAGGTTACCACCCTAAAATGAAGTACTGGAAGTAGAAACCTTTCTCGTAGTAGGATAAAATTCTTTGTGTTGTCTTCCTGAATGGGTCCTACCCATAAATGAAGTACTCGGGTCAGAAGCACTTCTCGTAGTAGGATAAAATTCTTTTTGTGTTGTGTTCTTAAATGGGTACTACCCATAAATGAAGTATTCGGGTTAGTAGCACTTCTTGTAGTAGGATAAGATTCTTTGTGGTGTTTTATTGAATGGTTACCACCCATAAATGAAGTAATTGGATCAGAAACACTTCTTGTAGTTGGACAAGGTGTTTTGTGGTGTTTTATTGAATGGTTATCACCCTTAAATGAAGTACTCGAAGAAGAATCAGTTCTTGTAGTAGGTTATGTTGCTTTGTGGAGTTTTATTGAAAGGTTACCACCCTGAAATGAAGTACTCGAAGAAGAAACACTTCTCGTGGAAGGCTATGATGCTTTGTGAAGTTTTCCTTAAAAATTATCGCCCATAAATGAAGTACTTGTGTCAGACACACTTCTCTTAGTTGGATAATGTGCTTTGTTGTGTTTTCTTGAATGGTTACCACTCATAAATGAAGCACTCAGACATGAAGCACTTAAAGTGGTATTCTATGCTTCTCCGTTGTGTTTTAGTGAAAGGTTACCATCCATAAATGAAGTACTCGAAGAAGAAACACTTTTTTTAGTAGCCTGCGATGCTTTTCGAGTTATCTTGAATGGTTACCATCCATGAATGAAGTACTTGAATCAAAAACACTTCTCTTAGTAGGAAAATATGCTTTGTGATGTTTTCTTGAATTGTTGCCAGCCATAAATGATGGGTCAGAAACACTTCACATATTTGGATAAGAAGCTTTGTGGTGTTTTCTTGAACAATTACCAGCCATAAATGAAGTACTCAGACATGAAGTACTGAAAGGGATTTTCAATGCTTCTTTGTGGTGTTGTAGTGAAAGGTTACCACCTTAAGTGAAGTACACGAAGTAAAAACACTTCTCGTAATAGGCTATCATGCTTTGTAAAGTTTTCTTCATGGTTACCACATATAAATAAAATACTCAGACATGAAACAAATCTCGTAGTACAATACGATGCTTTGTGTTGTTTTCTTGAGTGGTTAAAATCGATAAAAGGAGTGCTAAGACATGAAGACTTAGAGTGGTATTTTTTGCTTCTTCGTGATTTATATTGAAATGTTACCACCCTAAAAATGAAGTACTTGAAGTAGAAACACTTCTCGTAATATGATAAAATTGTTTGTGCTGTCTTCTTGAATGGGTACTACCCATAAATGAAGTACTCGATCAGAAGCACTTCTCGTAGTAGGGTAAGTTGCTTTGTGGTGTTTTATTGAATGGTTACCACCTATAAATGAAGTACTCGAACATGAAGCACTTCGAGTGGTATTCTCTGCTTCTTCGTGGTGTTTCAATGAAAGATTACCGCGCTAAAAAGAACTACTCGAAAAAGAAACACTTCTCTTAGTAGGTCATGATGTTTGTCGAGTTTCTTGAAAGGTTACCACCCTTAAATGAAGACCTCGGGTCAGACGCACTTCCCGAATTTGGATAAGATGCTTTGTGGTGTTTTCTTGATTGGTTCACACCCATAAATGAAGTACTCAGACGTAACACTTCGAGTGGTATTATATGCTTCTTTGAGTGTTTTAGTGAAAAATTATCGCCGTTAAGTGAAGTACTCGAAGAAGAAGCACTTCTCGTAGTAGGCTATGATGCTTTGTAGAGTTTTCTTGAAAGGCGAGCACCCTTAAATGAAGTACTCCAAGAAGAAACACTTCTCGTAGTAGGCTATGATGCTTTGTGGAGTTTTTTTGAAAGGTTACCACCCATAAATGAATTACTCCGGTTAGACACAATTATCGTGGTTGGATAAGATACTTGGTGGTCTTTTCTTTAATGGTTACCACCCATAATGACATACTTAGACATGAAGCACTTATATTGGTATTCAATGCTTCTCCTTGGTGTTTTAGTGAAAGGTTACCATCCTTAAATGAAGTACTCGAAGAAGAAACACTTTCCGTAGTAGGATCTGATGCTTTACGAAGTTATCTTCAAAGGTTACCACCATAAATGAAGTACTCGAATCAGAAACACTTCTCTTAGTAGGAAAAGATGCTTTGTGATGGCTTCATGAATGGTTGCCAGCCATAAATTATGTACTCAGGTCAGAAACACTTCTCGTAGTGGATAAGATGCTTTGTGGGGTTTTCTTGAAAGGTTGCCAGCTATAAATGAAGTACTCAAACATGAAGCACTAGGAGCGATTATCTATGCTTCTCCGTGGTGTTTTAGTGAAAGATTACCACCCTTAAGTGAAGTACACGAAGAAGAAACACTTCTCGTAGTTGGATAAATGCTTTGTGGTGTTTTCTTGAAAGGTTTCCACCCATAAATGAAGTACTCAGATATAAAGCACTTAGAGTGGTATTCCTTGCATCTTCGTGATTTGTAGTGAAGGGTTACCAAACTGAAATGATATAAATGAAGTAGAAACACTTCACAAAGTAGGATAAAATGCTTTGTGGTGTCTTCTTGAATGGTTACTACCCATAACTGAAGTACTCGGGCCAAAAATACTTCTTGTAGTACGATTTGATGTTTTGTGGTGTTTCATTGAATGGTAACCAACCCATAAATGAAGTAATCGGACATGAAATAATTTGAGTGGAACTCTATGCTTCTTCATGGTTTTTCAATGAAAGATTATCGCCCATAAATGAAGTACTCGAAGAAGAAACACCTCTCGTAGTTGGATAAGATGCTTTGTTGTATTTTCTTGAATGGTTGCCAGCCATAAATGATGTACTCGGGTCAGAAACACTTCTCGTAGTTGGATAAGATGCTTTGTGGTGTTTTATTGAATGTTAACCTCCCATAAATGAAGTACTCGGGCATGAAGCAATTTGAGTGGTATTCTATGCTTCTTCATGGTGTTTCAATGAAAGATTATCGCACTTAAATGAAGTACTCGAAGAAGAAACACTTCTCATAGTTGGATAAGATGCTTTGTGATATTTTCTTGAATGGTTGTCAGCCATAAATGATGTACTCGGGTTATATACACTTCTCGTAGATGGATAAGATGCTTTGTGGTGTTTTATTGAATGGTAACCACCCATAAATGAAGTACTCGGACATGAAGCAATTTGAGTGGTATTCTATGCTTCTTAATGGTATTTCAATGAAAGATTATCGCACTTAAATGAAGTACTCGAGTCAGACACATTTCTCGTAGTTGGATATAATGATTTGCAGTGTTTTCTTGAAATATTACCACCCGTAAATTAAGTACTCAGACATGAAACGAATCTCTTAGTAGGATAAGATTCTTATTGGTGTTTTCTTGAATGGTTACCAGCCATAAATGAAGTACTCAAACATGTAGCGCTGGAAGAAGAAACACTTCTCGTAGTTGGATAAATGCTTTGTGGTGTTTTCTTTAATGGTTTCCACCCATAAATGAAGTACTCAGATATAAAGCACTTAGAGTGGTATTCCTTGCATCTTCGTGATTTGTAGTGAAAGGTTACCAAACTGAAATGATATACTTGGAGTATAAACACTTCTCGAAGTAGGATAAAATGCTTTGTGTTGTCTTCTTGAATGATTACTACCCATAACTGAAGTACTCGAGCCAAAAACACTTCTTGTAGTACGATTTAATGTTTTGTGGTGTTTTATTGAATGGTAACCACCCATAAATGAAGTAATCGGACATGAAACAATTTGAGTGGAATTCTATGTTTCTTCATGGTGTTTCAATGAAAGATTATCGCCCTTAAATGAAGTATTCGAAGAAGAAACACTTCCCGTAGTTGGATAATATGCTTTGTTGTATTTTCTTGAATGGTTGCCAGCCATAAATCATGTACTCGGGTCAGATACACTTCTCGTAGTTGGATAAGATGCTTTGTGGTGTTTTATTGTATGTTAACCACCCATAAATGAAGTACACAGACATGAAGCAATTTGAGTGGTATTCTATTCTTCTTCATGGTGTTTCAATGAAAGATTATCGCACTTAAATGAAGTACTCGGGTCATACACACTTCTCGTTGTTGGATAAGATGCTTTGCGGTGTTTTCTTGAAAGGTTGCCAGCCATAAATGATGTACTCGGGTCAAAAACACTTCTCATAGTTGGATAAGATGCTTTGTGGTGTTTTCTTGAATGGTTACTAGCCATAAATGAAGTACTCAAACATGAAGCACTGGGAGCGATATTCTATGCTTCTCTATTGTGGTTTAGTGAAAGATTACCACCCTTAAGTGAAGTACACGAAGAAGAAACACTTCTCATAATTGGATAAGATGCTTTGTGGTGTTTTCTAGAAGGGTTTCCACCCATAAATGAAGTACTCAGATATGAAGCACATAGAGTGGTATTACTTGTATCTTCGTGATTTGTAGTGAAGGTTACCTAACTGAAATGAAGTACTCAGAGATAAAGCACTTAGAGTGGTATTCTATGCTTCTCCTTTGTGTTTAGTGAATGGTTATCATTCTTAAATGAAGTATTCGAAGAAGAAACACTTTTCATTGTAGGATACGATGTTTTGCAGAGTTATCTTGAAAGATTACCACCCATATATGAAGTACTCAAGTTGGAAACACTTTTGTTAGTAGGATAAGATGCTTTGTGATGTTTTCTTGAATTATTTCCACCCATAAAATTAGCACTTAGAGTGATATTCTATGCTTCTCTGTGGTGTTTTAGTAAAGTTACCACCCTTAAGTGAAGTACACGAAGAAGAAACACTTCTCATAGTATGCTATGATGGTTTGTGAAATTTCTTGAATGGTTACCACTCGTAAATCAATTACTGAGACATGAAACGAATCTCTTAGTAGGATAAGATGCTCTGTGGTGTTTTGTTGAATGGTAACCACCCATAAATGAAGTACTCGAACATGAACCACTTTGAGTGGTATTCTATGCTTCTTCATGGTGTTTCAATGAAAGATTACCGCCCTTAAATGAAGTACTCGGAGAAGAAATAGTTCTCGTAGTAGACTATGATGCTTTGTGGAGTTTTCTTGATAGGTTACTACCCTGAAATGAAGTACTCGAAGAAGAAACACTTCTTGTGGTAGGCTATGATGCTTTGTGAAGTTTTCTTGAAATAGTACCTCCCATAAATAAAGTACTCGGGTCAGACACACTTCTCGTTGTTGGATAATATGCTTTGTGGTGTTTTATTGAATGATTACTACTCATAAATGTAGTACTCAGACATGAAGCACTTAAAGTAGTATTCTATGCTTATCCGTGATGCTTTAGTGAAATGTTACCATCCTTAAATGAAGTACTCGAAGAAGAAACACTTTTCTTAGTAGCCTACGATTGTTTGGGGAGTTATCTTGAAGGGTTACCATCCATAAATGAAGTACTCCAATCAGCAGCACTTCTCTTAGTAGGAAAAGATGCTTTGTGATGTTTTCATACATGGTTGCCAGCCATAAATGATGTACTTGGGTCAGAAACACTTCTCGTATTTGGATAAGAAGCTTTGTGGTGTTTTCTTGAATGGTTACCGTGGTGTTTTATGCTTCTCTGTGGTGTTTTAGTGAAATGTTATGACGCTTAAGTGAAGTACACGAAGAAGAAACACTTCTCATATTAGGTAGGCTATGATGATTTGTGAAGTTTTCCGGAAAGGTTACTGCACATAAATCAAGAAATCAGACAACAAACAAATCTCGTAATAGGATAAGATGCTTTGTAGTGTTTTCTTCAATGGATAGACTCCATAAATGGAGTACTAAGACATGAAGCACTGAAAGTGATATTTTATGCTTCTCCGTGGTGTTTTAGTGAAAGGTTATGACGCTTAAGTGAAGTACACGGAGAAGAAATACTTCTCGTATTAGGTAGGCTATGATGCTTTGTGAAGTTTTCTTGAAAGGTTACCACCCATAAATCAAGTACTCAGACAACAAACAAATCTTGTAATAGGATAAGATGCTTTGTGGTGTTTTCTTGAATGGATAAAACCCTTAAAAGGAGTACTGAGACATGAAGCACTTCGAGTGGCATTCGTTGCTTCTTCGTGATTTTTAGTGAAAGATTACCACCCTGAAATGAAGTACTCGAAGTAGAAACACTTCTCATAGTAGGATAAAATTCTTTATGGTGTCTCCTTGAATGAGTAATACCGATAAATGAATTACTCGAGTCAGAAACAGTTCTTGTAGTACGATAAGATGCTTTGTGGGGTTTTAGTGGTATTCCTTTCATCTTCGTGATTTGTAGTGAATGGTTACCAAACTGAAATGACATACTTGAAATAGAAACACTTCTCGAAGTAGGATAAAATGTTTTGTTGTGTCTTCTTGAATGATTACTACCCACAAATTAAGTATTCGGACCAGAAACACTTCTTGTAGTAAGATAAGATGTTTTGTGGTGTTTTATTGAATAGTAATCACCCATAGATGAAGTAGTCGGACATGAAACAATTTAAGTGGAACTCTATGCTTCTTCATAGTCATGAAGCGCTTAGAGTGGTATTCAACATTACTTCGTGGTGGTTTCCTAAAGGTTTGGAGTTTTCTTGAATGGTTACCACCCATAAATGAAGTACTCGAATCAGAAACACTTCTCGTAGCAGGATAAGATGCTTTGCGGTGTTTTCTTGATTGTTTACCTCCCATAAATGAAGTAATCAGACATGAAGAACATAGAATTGTATTCTATGCTTCTTCATGGTCGGTTCATGAAAGGTTTAGAGATTTCTTGGAAGGTTACCACTCAAAAATGAAGTAATCATATCAGGAACACATATGTTAGTAGGATATGATGCTTTGTGGTGTTTTCTTGAATGGTTATCACGCATAAATGAAGTACTCGGATCATAAACACTTCTCGTAGCAGGATATTATGCTTTGTGGTGTTTTGTTGAATGTTTACAACCCATAAACATAGTAATAGTCATGAAGAGCTTAGATTGGTCTTCTACATTTCTCCGTGGTGGTTTCCTGAATGGTTTTGAGCTTTCTTGAAAGGTTACCACCCACAAATAAAGTACTCGGATCAGAAACACTTCTCGTAGCAGGATAAGATGCTTTGCGGTGTTTTCTTGAATCTTTCCCATCCATAAATGAAGTATAGTAATGAAACACTAAGAGTGATATTCTATATTACTTCATGGTTGTTTCCCTGAAAGGTTTGGTGTTTTCTTGAATGTTTATCATCCATAAATGATGTACTCAGATCAGAAACATTTCTCATAGCAGGATTAAGTGCTTTGTGGTGTTTTGCTGAATATTTATCACTCATAAATGAAGTAATAGTCATGAAGCGATTTGAGTGGTATTCTACATTTTTTCGTGGGGGTTTCCTGAAAGGTTTGGAGCTTTCTTGAAAGGTTACCTCCGATAAATGAAGAACTCGGATAAGAAAAGCTTCTCATAGCAGGATAACATGCTTTGTGGTGTTTTCTTGAATCTTTACCATCCATAAATGGAGTACCCGGATCATAAACACTTCTTGTAGCAGGATAAATTCTTTGTGGTGTTTTGTTGAATGTTTACAACCCATAAACGAAGTAATAGTCATGAAGCGCTTAGAGTGGTATTCAACATTACTTCGTGGTGGTTTCCTGAAAGGTTTGGATTTTTCTTGAATGGTTATCACCCAAAAATGAAGTATTCGAATCAGAAACACATCTCATAGCAGGATAAAATGCTTTGTGGTGTTTTGTTGAATGTTTACAACCCATAAATGAAGTAATAGTCATGAAGCGCTTAAAGTGGTATTTTACATTTCTCCGTGGTGGTTTCTGAAAAGTTTGGAGCTTTCTTGAAAGGTTACCTCCCATAAATGAAGTACTAGGATCAGAAACACTTCTCATAGCAGAATAAGATGTTTTGTGATATTTTCTTGAATCATTACCACTCATAAATGAAGTAATAATCATGAAACATTTAGAGTGGTATTCTACATTTCTTCGTGGTGGTTTCATGAAAGGTTTAGAGTTTTCTTGGAAGGTTACCACTCATAAAGGAAGTACTCAGATCAAAAACACTTCTCGTAGCAGGACAAGATGCCTTGCTATGTTTTCTTAAATTTTTACCGCCCATAAACAAAGTAATAGTCATGAAGCACTTAGAGTGGTATTCTATATTACTTCATGGTGGTTTCCTGAAAGGTTTGGTGTTTTCATGAATGTTTATCACCCATAAATGAAGTACTCGGATCTGAAACACTTCTCGTAGCAGGATTAACTGCTTTGTGGGGTTTTGTTGAATGTTTATCACCCATAAATGAAGTAATAGTCTTGAAGCGATTAGAGTGGTATTCTATATTTCTTCGTGGTGGTGTTTTGAAAGGTTTGAAGTTTTCTTGAAAGGTTACCACCTATAAATGAAGTACTCGGATCAAAAACACTTCTCTTAGTAAGATAAGATGCTTTCCGTTGTATTCTTGAATGTTTACCACCCATAAATTAAAATAATCAGACATGAAGAACATATAATGGTATTTTATGCTCATGGTCGACGTTCATGAATGGTTTAGAGATTTCTTGGTAGGTTACCACTCAAAAATGAAGTATTCATATTAGGAACACTTATGTTAGTAGGATATGATGCTTTGTGGTGTTTTCTTCAATGGTTATCACCCATAAATGAAGTACTCGGATCAGAAACGCTTCTCGTAGTAGGATAAGATGCTTTGCGGTGTTTTCTTGAATGTGTACCACCCATAAATGGTGTAATCAGACATGAATCGCTTAGAATGGTATTCTATGCTTCATAATGAAAGGTTTAGAGATTTCTTGGTAGGTTACCACTCAAAAATGAAGTAATCAGATCAGGAACACATATGTTAGTAGAATATGATGCTTTGTGGTGTATTCTTGAATGGTTATCACTCATACATGAAGTACTCGGATAATAAACACTTCTCGTAGCTGGATAAAATGCTTTGTAGTGTTTTGTTGAATGTTTACAACCCATAAACATAGTAATAGTCATGACGAGCTTAGATTTGTATTCTACATTTCTCCGTGGTGGTTTCCTGAAAGGTTACCACCCACAAATGAAGTACTCGGATCATAAACACTTCTCGTAGCAGAATAAGATGGTTTGCGGTGTTTTGTTGAATGTTTACCACCCATAAATGAAGTAATCAGACATGAATCGCTTAGAATGGTATTCTAAGCTTCATAATGAATGGTTAGAGATTTCTGGGTAGGTTACCACTCAAAATTGAAGTAATCAGATCAGGAACACATATGTTAGTAGGATATGATGCTTTGTGGTGTTTCCTTGGATGGTTATCACTCATAAATAAAGTACTCGGATCATAAACACTTCTCGTAGCAGGATAAAATGCTTTGTGGTGTTTTGTTGAATGTTTACAACCCATAAACATAGTAATTGTCATGATGAGCTTAGATTGGTATTCTACATTTCTCCGTGGTGGTTTCCTGAAAGATTTGGAGCTTTCTTGAAAGGTTACCACCCACAAATTAAGTACTCGGATCAGAAACACTTCTCGTAGCAGGATTAAGTTCTTTGTGGTGTTTTGTTGAATATTTATCACCCATAAAGGAAGTAATAATCATGAAGCAATTCGAGTGGTATTCTAATTTTTTTCGTGGGGGTTTCTAGAAAGGTTTGGAGCATTCTTGAAAGGTTACTTCCCATAAATGAAGTACCCGGATAAGAAACAATTCTCATAGCAGGATAAGATGCTTTTTGGTGTTTTGTTGAATGTGTACAACCCATAAACGAAGTAATATTCATGAAGCGATTAGAGTTGTATTCTACATTACTTCGTGGTGGTTTCCTGAAAGGTTTGGAGCTTTCTTGAATGGTTTGGAGCTTTCTTGAAAGGTTACCACGAATAAATGAACTACTTGGATCAGAAACACTTCTCGTAGCAGGATAAAATGCTTTGTAGTGTTTTCTTGAATGTTTACCACTCATAAATGAAGTAATCAACCATGAAGCACTTAGAATGATATTTTATGCTTCTTCATGGGGGTTTCATGAAACGTTTAGAGTTTTTTTGGAAGGTTACCACTCATAAATGAAGTAACCATATCAGGAACACTTCTGTTAGTAAGATAATGCTTTGCGGTGTTTTCTTGAATGTTTACATCCCATTAATGAAGTAATCAGACATGAAGAACATAGAATGGTATTCTATGCTTCTTCATGGTCGGTTCATGAAAGGTTTAGAGATTTATTGGTAGGTTACCACTCAAAAATGAAGTAATCATATCAGGAACACATATGTTAGTAGGATATGATGCTTAGTGGTGTTTTCTTGAATGGTTATCACACATAAATGAAGTACTCGGATCATAATCACTTCTCGTAGCAGGATAAAATACTTGGTGGTGTTTAGTTGAATGTTTACAACCCACAAACATAGTAATAGTCATGAAGAGCTTAGATTGGTATTCTACATTTCTCCGTGGTGGTTTCCTGAAAGGTTTGGAGCTTTCTTGAAAGGTTACCTCCCATAAATGAAGTACTCAGATCCGAATCACTTCTCGTAGCAGGATAAGATGCTTTGCGGTGTTTTCTTGAATCTTTACCATCCATAAATGGAGTACCCGGATCATAAACACTTCTTGTAGCAGGATAAATGCTTTGTGGTGTTTTCTTGAATGGTTACAACCCCATAAATGAAGTAATAGTCATGAAACGCTTAGAGTGGTATTCAACATTACTTCGTGGTGGTTTCCTGAATGGTTTGAATGGTTACCACCCATAAATGAAATACACGGATCAGAAACACTTCTCGTAGAAGGATAAGATGTTTTGCGGTGTTTTCTTGAATGTTTACATCCCATTAATGAAGTAATCAGACATGAAGAACATAGAATGGTATTCTTTGCTTCTTCATGGTCGGTTCATGAAAGGTTTAGAGATTTCTTGGTAGGTTACCACTCAAAAATGAAGTAATCATATCATGAACACATATGTTAGTAGGATATGATGCTTTGTGGTGTTTTCTTGAATGATTATCACTCATACAATACATGAAGTACTCGAATCATAAACACTTCTCGTAGCAGGATAAAATGCTTTGCGGTGTTTTGTTGAATGTTTACAACCCATAAACATAGTAATAGTCATGAAGAGCTTAGATTGGTATTCTACATTTCTCCGTAGTGGTTTCCTGAAAGGTTTGGAGCTTTCTTGAAAGGTTACCACCCACAAATGAATTACTCGGATCATAAACACTTCTCGTAGCAGGATTATATGCTTTGCGGTGTTTTCTTGAATGTTTACCACCCATAAATGAAGTAATCAGACATGAATCACTTATAATGAAAGGTTTAGAGATTTCTTGGTAGGATATGATGCTTTGTGGTGTTTTCTTGAATGGTTATCACTCATAAATGAAGTAATAGTCATGAAGCGATTAGAGTGGTATTCTAATTTTTTTCGTGGGGGTTTCCAGAAAGGTTTGGTGCTTTCTTGAATGGTTACCTCCGATAAATGAAGTGCTCGGATAAGAAACACTTCTCATAGCAGGATAAGATGCTTTGTGGTGTTTTCTTGAATCTTTACCATCCATTAATGAAGTACTCGGATCATAAACACTTCTTGTAGAAGGATAAATTCTTTGTGGTGTTTTGTTCAATGTTTACAAAAACGAAGTAATAGTCATGAAGCGCTTAGAGTGGTATTCAACATTACTTCGTGGTGGTTTCCTGAAAGGTTTGGAGTTTTCTTGAATAGTTACCACCCATAAATGAAATATTCGGATCAGAAACACTTCTCGTAGCAGGATAAGATGCTTTGTGGTGTTTTCTTGAATGTCAAACCACCCATAAATGAAGTAATCAGACATTAATCACTTAGAATGGTATTCTATGCTTCTTCATGGTTGTTTCATGAAAGGTTTAGAGTTTACTTGGTAGGTTACCACTCAATAATGAAGTAATCATACCGGGAACACTTCTGTTAGTAGGATAGGATGCTTTGTGGTGTTTTCCTGAATGGTTGTCGCTCATAAATGAAGTACTTGAATCATAAACACTTCTCGTAGCATGATAAAATTCTTTGTGGTGTTTTGTTGAATGTTTACAACCCATAAATGAAGTAATAGTCATGAAGTGCTTAAAGTGGTATTTACATTTCTCCGTGGTGGTTTCCAGAAAGGTTTGGAGTTTTCTTGAAAGGTAACCTTCCATAAATGAAGTACTAGGATCAGAAACACTTCTCATAGTAGAATAAGATGTTTTGTGATATTTTCTTGAATTCTTACCACCCATAAACGAAATAATAGTCATGAAGCGATTAGAGTGGTATTCTATATTTCTACATGGTGGTTTTCTGAAAGGTTTGGTATTTTCTTGAATGTTCATCACCCATAAATGAAGTACTCGGATCAAAAACACTTCTCATAGTAAGATAAGATGCTTTGCGGCGTTTTCTTGAATGTTTACCACCCATAAATGAAGAACTCGGATCAGAAACACTTCTCATAGCAGGATAAGTTGCTTTGTATTGTTTTCTTGAATCTTTACCATCCATAAATGGAGTACCCGGATCATAAACACTTCTTGTAGCAGGAAAAATGCTTTGTGGTGTTTTGTTGAATGTTTACAACCCATAAATGAAGTAATAGTCATGAAGTACACGGATCAATTCTGATCAGATGTTTTATGCTTCTACATGGTGTTTCGTTGAATGTTTACAAACCAAAAACATAGTAATAATCATGAAGAGCTTAGATTGGTATTCTACATTTCTCCGTGGTGGTTTCCCGAAAGATTTGGAGCTTTCTTGAAAGGTTACCACCCACAAATGAAGTATTCGAATCAGAAACACTTCTCATAGCAGGATAAAATGCTTTGTGGTGTTTTGTTGAATGTTTACAACCCATAAATGAAGTAATAGTCATGAAGCGCTTAAAGTGGTATTTTACATTTCTCCGTGGTGGTTTCTGAAAGGTTTGGAGCTTTCTTGAAAGGTTACCTCCCATAAATGAAGTACTAGGATCAGAAACACTTCTCATAGCAGAATTTTGTGATATTTTCTTGAATCCTTACCACCCATAAATGAAATAATAATCATGAAACATTTAGAGTGGTACTCTACATTTCTTCGTGGTGGTTTCATGAAAGGTTTAGAGTTTTCTTGGAAGGTTACCACACATAAAGGAAGTACTCAGATCAGAAACACTTCTCGTAGCAGGATAAGATGCCTTGCTATGTTTTCTTGAATTTTTACCTCCCATAAACAAAGTAATAGTCATGAAGCGCTTAGAGTGGTATTCTATGCTTCTTCATGGTCGACGTTCATGAATGGTTTAGAGATTTCTTGGTAGGTTACCACTCAAAAATGAAGTATTCATATCAGGAACACTTATGTTAGTACGATATGACGCTTTCTGGTGTTTTCTTGAATGGTTATCACTCATACAAGAAGTACTCGGATCATAAACACTTCTCGTAGCAGGATAAAATGTTATGTGGTGATTTG
The DNA here is from genome assembly GCA_964058865.1 of Eleocharis quinqueflora. Classification (NCBI taxonomy): domain Eukaryota; kingdom Viridiplantae; phylum Streptophyta; class Magnoliopsida; order Poales; family Cyperaceae; genus Eleocharis; species Eleocharis quinqueflora. Next base: position 25,776 of record CAXKVX010005108.1, read on the forward strand.
TTGAATGTTTACAACCCATAAACATAGTAATAGTCATGAAGAGCTTAGATTGGTGGTTTCCTGAAAGGTTTGGAGCTTTCTTGAAAGGTTACCACCCACAAATGAAGTACCCAGATCAAAAACTCTTCTCGTAGCAGGATTAAGTGCATTGTGGTGTTTTGTTGAATATTTATCACCCATAAAGGAAGTAATAGTCATGAAGCGATTATAGTGGTATTCTAAATTTTTTCGTGGGGGTTTCCTGAAAAGCTTGGAGCTTTCTTGAAAGGTTAACTCCCATAAATGAAGTACTCGGATCAGAAACACTAGTTGTAGCAAGATAAGATGATTTGCGATGTTTTCTTGAATGTTTACCTCCCATAAATGAAGTAATCAGACATGAAGAATATAGAATGGTATTCTATGATTCTTCATGGTTGTTTCATGAAAGGTTTAGAGTTTTCTTGGTAGGTTACCACTAAAAAATGAAGTAATCACAACGGGAACACTTATGTTAGTAGGATAGGATGCTTTGTGGTGTTTTCCTGAATGGTTGTCGCCCATAAATGAAGTACTTGAATCAGAAACACTTCTCGTAGCAGGATAAAATTCTTTGTGGTGTTTTGTTGAATGTTTACAACCCATAAACGAAGTAATAGTCATGAAGAGCTTAGATTGGTATTCTACATTTCTCCGTGGCGGTTTCCCGAAAGGTTTGGAGCTTTCTTTAAAGGTTACCAACCATAAATGAAGTACTCGGATCAGAAACACATCTAGTAGCAGGATTAAGTGCTTTGTGGTGTTTTGTTGAATGTTTATCACCCTTAAATGAAGTAATAGTCATGAAGCGATTAGACTGGTATTCTATGCTTCTTCATGGTGGTTTCATTAATGGTTTAGTGTTTTTACCACTCATAAATGAAGTAATCATATCAGAAACACTTCTGTTTGTTGGATAGAATTCTTTATGATGTTTTCCTGAGTGGTTATCACCCAAAAATGAAATACTCAGATCATAAACACTTCTTGTAGCAGGATAAAATGCTTCGCGGTGTTTTGTTGAATGTTTCCAACCCATAAAGAAATAATAGTCATGAAGAGCTTAGATTTGTATTCTACATTTCTCCGTGGTGGTTTCCTGAGAGGTTTGGAGCTTTCTTGAAAGGTTACCACCCACAGATAAAGTACTCGGATCAGAAACACTTCTTATAGCAGGATAAGATGCTTTGTGGTGTTTTTTTTAATTTCTACCATCCATAAATGAAGTATAGTAATGAAACACTAAGAGTGATATTCTATATTACTTCATGGTGGTTTCCTGAAAGGTTTGGTGTCTTCTTGAATGTTTATCACCCATCAATGATGTACTCGGATCAGAAACACTTCTCGTAGCAGGATAAAATTCTTTGTGGTGTTTTGTTGAATGTTTACAACCCATAAACGAAGTAATAGTCATGAAGAGCTTAGATTGGTATTCTACATTTCTCCGTGGCGGTTTCCCGAAAGGTTTGGAGCTTTCTTGAAAGGTCACCAACCATAAATGAAGTACTCGGATCAGAAACACATCTAGTAGCAGGATTAAGTGCTTTGTGGTGTTTTGTTGAATGTTTATCACCCTTAAATGAAGTAATAGTCATGAAGCGATTAGACTGGTATTCTATGCTTCTTCATGGTGGTTTCATTAATGGTTTAGTGTTTTTACCACTCATAAATGAAGTAATCATATCAAAAACACTTCTGTTTGTTGGATAGGATTCTTTATGATGTTTTCCTGAGTGGTTATCACCCAAAAATGAAATACTCAGATCATAAACACTTCTTGTAGCAGGATAAAATGCTTCGCAGTGTTTTGTTGAATGTTTCCAACCCATAAAGAAATAATAGTCATGAAGAGCTTAGATTGGTATTCTACATTTCTCCGTGGAGGTTTCCTGAGAGGTTTGGAGCTTTCTTGAAAAGGTTACCACCGACAGATAAAGTACTCGGATAAGAAACACTTCTCATAGCAGGATAAGATGTTTTGTGATGTTTTCTTGAATATTTACCATCCATAAATGAAGTACTCGAATCATAAACACTTCTCATAGAAGGATATGTTGCTTTGTGGTGTTTTCTTGAATGTAAATGAAGTACTCGGATCATAAACACTTCTTTTAGCAGGATAAATGCTTTGTGGTGTTTTGCTGAATGTGTACATCCCATAAACGAAGTAATATTCATGAAGCAATTAGGGTGGTATTCTACATTACTTCGTGGTGGTTTCCTGAAAGGTTTGGAGCTTTCTTCAAAGGTTACCACCAATAAATGAAGTACTCGCATCAGAAACACTTCTCGTAGTAGGATAAAATGCTTTGCGATGTTTTCTTGAATGTTTTCCACCCATAAATGAAGAACTCGTATCAGTAACACTTCTCATAGAAGGATATGTTGCTTTGTGGTGTTTTCTTGAATGTAAATGAAGTACTCGGATCATAAACACTTCTTTTAGCAGGATAAATGCTTTGTGGTGTTTTGTTGAATGTGTACATCCCATAAACGAAGTAATATTCATGAAGCAATTAGGGTTGTATTCTACATTACTTCGTGGTGGTTTCCTGAAAGGTTTGGAGCTTTCTTCAAAGGTTACCACCAATAAATGAAGTACTCGCATCAGAAACACTTCTCGTAGTAGGATAAAATGCTTTGCGATGTTTTCTTGAATGTTTTCCACCCATAAATGAAGAACTCGTATCAGTAACACTTCTCATAGAAGGATATGTTGCTTTGTGGTGTTTTCTTGAATGTAAATGAAGTACTCGGATCATAAACACTTCTTTTAGCAGGATAAATGCTTTGTGGTGTTTTGTTGAATGTGTACATCCCATAAACGAAATAATATTCATGAAGCAATTAGGGTGGTATTCTACATTACTTCGTGGTGGTTTCCTGAAAGGTTTGGAGCTTTCTTCAAAGGTTACCACCAATAAATGAAGTACTCGTATCAGAAACACTTCTCGTAGTAGGATAAAATGCTTTACAGTGTTTTCTTGAATGTTTACCACCCATAAATGAAGTAATCACACATGAAGCACTTAGAATGATATTTTATGCTTCTTCATGGGTGTTTCATGAAAGGTTTAGAGTTTTTTTGGAAGGTTACCACCCATAAATGAAGTACTCGGATCAGAAACAATTCTCGTAGCAGGATAAGATGCTTTGCGATGTTTTCTTGAATGTTTTCCACCCATAAATGAAGAACTCGTATCAGTAACACTTCTCATAGCAGGATATGTTGCTTTGTGGTGTTTTCTTGAATGTAAATGACGTACTCGGAACATAAACACTTCTTTTAGCAGGATAAATGCTTTGTAGTGTTTTGTTGAATGTGTACATCCCATAAACGAAGTAATATTCATGAAGCAATTAGGGTTGTATTCTACATTACTTCGTGGTGGTTTCCTGAAAGGTTTGGAGCATTCTTCAAAGGTTACCACCAATAAATGAAGTACTCGCATCAGAAACACTTCTCGTAGTAGGATAAAATGCTTTGCGATGTTTTCTTGAATGTTTTCCACCCATAAATGAAGAACTCGTATCAGTAACACTTCTCATAGAAGGATATGTTGCTTTGTGGTGTTTTCTTGAATGTAAATGAAGTACTCGGATCATAAACACTTCTTTTAGCAGGATAAATGCTTTGTGGTGTTTTGTTGAATGTGTACATCCCATAAACGAAGTAATATTCATGAAGCAATTAGGGTGGTATTCTACATTACTTCGTGGTGGTTTCCTGAAAGGTTTGGAGCTTTCTTCATAGGTTACCACCAATAAATGAAGTACTCGTATCAGAAACACTTCTCATAGATGTTTTCTTGAATTTTATCACCCATAAACGAAGTAATAGTTATGAAGCGCTTAGAGTGGTATTCTATATTACTTCATGGTGGTTTCCTGAAAGGTTTGGTGTTTTCTTGAATGTTTACCACCCATAAATGAAGTACTCGTAACAGAAACACTTCTCATAGATGTTTTGTGGTATTTTCTTGAATCTTTGCCACCCATAAATGAGGTAATCAGACATGAAGAACATAGAATGGTATTCTATGCTTCTTCATGGTCGGTTCATGAAAGGTTTAGAGATTTCTTGGTAGGTTACCACTCAAAAATGAAGTAATCATATCAGGAACACATATGTTAGTAGGATATGATGATTTGTGGTGTTTACTTGAATGGTTATCACCAATAAATGAAGTACTCGGATCATAAACTCTTCTCGTAGAAGGATAAAATGCTATGTGGTGTTTTGTTGAATGTTTACAACCCATAAACATAGTAATAGTCATGAAGAGCTTAGATTGGTATTCTACATTTATCTGTGCTGGTTTCCTGAAAGGTTTGGAGCTTTTCTTGAATGGTTACCACCCATTAATGAAGTACTCGGAACAAAAACACTTTACATAGCATGATAAGATGCTTGTGTTGTTTTCTTGAATCTTTACCATCCATAAATGAAGTACTCGGATCATAAAAACTTATGCTAGAAGGATAAAATGCTTTGTGGTGTTTTGTTGAATGTTTACAACCCATAAATGAAGTAATCAGACATTAAGCACATCGAATGGTATTCTATGCTTCATCATGGTGGTTTCATGAATGGTTTAGAGTTTTCTTGGTTAGTTACCACTCTTAAATGAAGTAATAATATCAGGAATACTTCTGTTAGTAGGATAGGATTCTTTGTGGTGTTTTCTTGAATGGTTATCACCCAAAAATGAAATACTCAGATCATAAACACTTCTCGTAGCAGGATAAAATGTTTTGTGGTGTTTTGTTGAATGTTTACAACCCATAAACGAAGTATTAGTCATGAACAGCTTAGATTGGTAATCTACATTTCTCCGTGGTGGTTTCCAGAAAGGTTTGGAGTTTTCTTGAAAGGTTACCACCCATAAATGAAGTACTCGCATCAGAAACACTTTTCGTAGCATAATAAGATGTTTTGTGGTATTTTCTTGAATCTTTACCATTCATAAATGAAGTAATAGTTATGAAGCGCTTAGAGTAGTATTCTATATTACTTCATGGTGGTTTCCTGAAAGGTTTGGTGTTTTCTTGAATGTTTATCACCAATAAATGAAGTACTCGCATCAGAAACACTTTTCATAGCATAATAAGATGTTTTGTGTTATTTTCTTGAATCTTTACCACCCATAAATGAAGTAATCGACATGAAGAACAAAGAATGGTATTCTATGCTTCTTCATGATCGGTTCATGAAAGGTTTAGAGATTTCTTGGTAGGTACCACTCAAAAATGAAGTAATCATATCAGGAACACATATGTTAGTAGGATATGATGCTTTGTGGTGTTTTCTTCAATGGTTATCACCCATAAATGAGGTACTCGGATCATAAACTCTTCTCGTAGAAGGATAAAATGCTTTGTGGTATTTTGTTGGATGTTTACAACCCATAAACATAGTAATAGTCATGAAGAGCTTAGATTGGTATTCTACATTTTTCTGTGCTGGTTTCCTGAAAGGTTTGGAGCTTTTCTTGAATGGTTACCACCCATTAATGAAGTACTCGGAACAAAAACACTTCACATAGCATGATAAGATGCTTGTGGTGTTTTCTTGAATCTTTACCATCCATAAATGAATTACTCGGATCATAAAAACTTATGCTAGAAGGATAAAATGCTTTGTGGTGTTTTGTTGAATGTTTACAACCCATAAATGAAGTAATCAGACATTAAGCACATCGAATGGTATTCTATGCTTCATCATGGTGGTTTCATGAATGGTTTAGAGTTTTCTTGGTTAGTTACAACTCTTAAATGAAGTAATAATATCAGGAATACTTCTGTTAGTAGGATAGGATTCTTTGTGGTGTTTTCTTGAATGGTTATCACCCAAAAATGAAATACTCAGATCATAAACACTTCTCGTAGCAGGATAAAATGTTTTGTGGTGTTTTGTTGAATGTTTACAACCCATAAACGAAGTATTAGTCATGAAGAGCTTAAATTGGTAATCTACATTACTCCGTGGTGGTTTCTTGAAAGGTTTGGAGCTTTCTTGAAAGGTTACCACCCACAAATGAAGTACTCGGATTAGAAACACTTCTCATAGCAGGATAAGATGCTTTGTAGTGTTTTCTTGAATCTTTACCATTCATAAATGAAGTAATAGTTATGAAGCGCTTAGAGTAGTATTCTATATTACTTCATGGTGGTTTCCTGAAAGGTTTGGTGTTTTCTTGAATGTTTATCACCCATAAATGAAATACTCGCATCAGAAACACTTTTCATAGCATAATAAGATGTTTTGTGGTATTTTCTTGAATCTTTACCACCCATAAATGAAGTAATCGACATGAAGAACAAAGAATGGTATTCTATGCTTCTTCATGATCGGTTCATGAAAGGTTTAGAGATTTCTTGGTAGGTACCACTCAAAAATGAAGTAATCATATCAGGAACACATATGTTAGTAGGATATGATGCTTTGTGGTGTTTTCTTCAATGGTTATCACTCATAAATGAGGTACTCGGATCATAAACTCTTCTCGTAGAAGGATAAAATGCTTTGTGGTATTTTGTTGGATGTTTACAACCCATAAACATAGTAATAGTCATGAAGAGCTTAGATTGGTATTCTACATTTATCTGTGCTGGTTTCCTGAAAGGTTTGGAGCTTTTCTTGAATGGTTACCACCCATTAATGAAGTACTCGGAACAAAAACACTTCACATAGCATGATAAGATGCTTGTGGTGTTTTCTTGAATCTTTACCATCCATAAATGAATTACTCGGATCATAAAAACTTATGCTAGAAGGATAAAATGCTTTGTGGTGTTTTGTTGAATGTTTACAACCCATAAATGAAGTAATCAGACATTAAGCACATCGAATGGTATTCTATACTTCATCATGGTGGTTTCATGAATGGTTTAGAGTTTTCTTGGTTAGTTACCACTCTTAAATGAAGTAATAATATCAGGAATACTTCTGTTAGTAGGATAGGATTCTTTGTGGTGTTTTCTTGAATGGTTATCACCCAAAAATGAAATACTCAGATCATAAACACTTCTCGTAGCAGGATAAAATGTTTTGTGGTGTTTTGTTGAATGTTTACAACCCATAAACGAAGTATTAGTCATGAAGAGCTTAGATTGGTAATCTACATTACTCCGTGGTGGTTTCTTGAAAGGTTTGGAGCTTTCTTGAAAGGTTACCACCCACAAATGAAGTACTCGGATTAGAAACACTTCTCATAGCAGGATAAGATGCTTTGTAGTGTTTTCTTGAATCTTTACCATTCATAAATGAAGTAATAGTTATGAAGCGCTTAGAGTAGTATTCTATATTACTTCATGGTGGTTTCCTGAAAGGTTTGGTGTTTTCTTGAATGTTTATCACCCATAAATGAAATACTCGCATCAGAAACACTTTTCATAGCATAATAAGATGTTTTGTGGTATTTTCTTGAATCTTTACCACCCATAAATGAAGTAATCGACATGAAGAACAAAGAATGGTATTCTATGCTTCTTCATGATCGGTTCATGAAAGGTTTAGAGATTTCTTGGTAGGTACCACTCAAAAATGAAGTAATCATATCAGGAACACATATGTTAGTAGGATATGATGCTTTGTGGTGTTTTCTTCAATGGTTATCACCCATAAATGAAGTACTCGGATCATAAACTCTTCTCGTAGAAGGATAAAATGCTTTGTGGTATTTTGTTGGATGTTTACAACCCATAAACATAGTAATAGTCATGAAGAGCTTAGATTGGTATTCTACATTTATCTGTGCTGGTTTCCTGAAAGGTTTGGAGCTTTTCTTGAATGGTTACCACCCATTAATGAAGTACTCGGAACAAAAACACTTCACATAGCATGATAAGATGCTTGTGGTGTTTTCTTGAATCTTTACCATCCATAAATGAAGTACTCGGATCATAAAAACATATGCTAGAAGGATAAAATGCTTTGTGGTGTTTTGTTGAATGTTTACAACCCATAAATGAAGTAATCAGACATTAAGCACATCGAATGGTATTCTATGCTTCATCATGGTGGTTTCATGAATGGTTTAGAGTTTTCTTGGTTAGTTACCACTCTTAAATGAAGTAATAATATCAGGAATACTTCTGTTAGTAGGATAGGATTCTTTGTGGTGTTTTCTTGAATGGTTATCACCCAAAAATGAAATACTCAGATCATAAACACTTCTCGTAGCAGGATAAAATGTTTTGTGGTGTTTTGTTGAATGTTTACAACCCATAAACGAAGTATTAGTCATGAAGAGCTTAGATTGGTAATCTACATTTCTCCGTGGTGGTTTCTTGAAAGGTTTGGAGCTTTCTTGAAAGGTTACCACCCACAAATGAAGTACTCGGATTAGAAACACTTCTCATAGCAGGATAAGATGCTTTGTAGTGTTTTCTTGAATCTTTACCATTCATAAATGAAGTAATAGTTATGAAGCGCTTATAGTAGTATTCTATATTACTTCATGGTGGTTTCCTGAAAGGTTTGGTGTTTTCTTGAATATTTATCACCCATAAATGAAGTACTCGCATCAGAAACACTTTTCATAGCATAATAAGATGTTTTGTGGTATTTTCTTGAATCTTTACCACCCATAAATGAAGTAATCGACATGAAGAACAAAGAATGGTATTCTATGCTTCTTCATGATCGGTTCATGAAAGGTTTAGAGATTTCTTGGTAGGTTACCACTCAAAAATGAAGTAATCATATCAGGAACACCTATGTTAGTAGGATATGATGCTTTGTGGTGTTTTCTTCAATGGTTATCACTCATAAATGAGGTACACGGATCATAAACTCTTCTCGTAGAAGGATAAAATGCTTTGTGGTATTTTGTTGGATGTTTACAACCCATAAACATAGTAATAGTCATGAAGAGCTTAGATTGGTATTCTACATTTATCTGTGCTGGTTTCCTGAAAGGTTTGGAGCTTTTCTTGAATGGTTACCACCCATTAATGAAGTACTCGGAACAAAAACACTTCACATAGCATGATAAGATGCTTGTGGTGTTTTCTTGAATCTTTACCATCCATAAATGAATTACTCGGATCATAAAAACTTATGCTAGAAGGATAAAATGCTTTGTGGTGTTTTGTTGAATGTTTACAACCCATAAATGAAGTAATCAGACATTAAGCACATCGAATGGTATTCTATACTTCATCATGGTGGTTTCATGAATGGTTTAGAGTTTTCTTGGTTAGTTACCACTCTTAAATGAAGTAATAATATCAGGAATACTTCTGTTAGTAGGATAGGATTCTTTGTGGTGTTTTCTTGAATGGTTATCACCCAAAAATGAAATACTCAGATCATAAACACTTCTCGTAGCAGGATAAAATGTTTTGTGGTGTTTTGTTGAATGTTTACAACCCATAAACGAAGTATTAGTCATGAAGAGCTTAGATTGGTAATCTACATTACTCCGTGGTGGTTTCTTGAAAGGTTTGGAGCTTTCTTGAAAGGTTACCACCCACAAATGAAGTACTCGGATTAGAAACACTTCTCATAGCAGGATAAGATGCTTTGTAGTGTTTTCTTGAATCTTTACCATTCATAAATGAAGTAATAGTTATGAAGCGCTTAGAGTAGTATTCTATATTACTTCATGGTGGTTTCCTGAAAGGTTTGGTGTTTTCTTGAATGTTTATCACCCATAAATGAAATACTCGCATCAGAAACACTTTTCATAGCATAATAAGATGTTTTGTGGTATTTTCTTGAATCTTTACCACCCATAAATGAAGTAATCGACATGAAGAACAAAGAATGGTATTCTATGCTTCTTCATGATCGGTTCATGAAAGGTTTAGAGATTTCTTGGTAGGTACCACTCAAAAATGAAGTAATCATATCAGGAACACATATGTTAGTAGGATATGATGCTTTGTGGTGTTTTCTTCAATGGTTATCACCCATAAATGAAGTACTCGGATCATAAACTCTTCTCGTAGAAGGATAAAATGCTTTGTGGTATTTTGTTGGATGTTTACAACCCATAAACATAGTAATAGTCATGAAGAGCTTAGATTGGTATTCTACATTTATCTGTGCTGGTTTCCTGAAAGGTTTGGAGCTTTTCTTGAATGGTTACCACCCATTAATGAAGTACTCGGAACAAAAACACTTCACATAGCATGATAAGATGCTTGTGGTGTTTTCTTGAATCTTTACCATCCATAAATGAAGTACTCGGATCATAAAAACATATGCTAGAAGGATAAAATGCTTTGTGGTGTTTTGTTGAATGTTTACAACCCATAAATGAAGTAATCAGACATTAAGCACATCGAATGGTATTCTATGCTTCATCATGGTGGTTTCATGAATGGTTTAGAGTTTTCTTGGTTAGTTACCACTCTTAAATGAAGTAATAATATCAGGAATACTTCTGTTAGTAGGATAGGATTCTTTGTGGTGTTTTCTTGAATGGTTATCACCCAAAAATGAAATACTCAGATCATAAACACTTCTCGTAGCAGGATAAAATGTTTTGTGGTGTTTTGTTGAATGTTTACAACCCATAAACGAAGTATTAGTCATGAAGAGCTTAGATTGGTAATCTACATTTCTCCGTGGTGGTTTCTTGAAAGGTTTGGAGCTTTCTTGAAAGGTTACCACCCACAAATGAAGTACTCGGATTAGAAACACTTCTCATAGCAGGATAAGATGCTTTGTAGTGTTTTCTTGAATCTTTACCATTCATAAATGAAGTAATAGTTATGAAGCGCTTATAGTAGTATTCTATATTACTTCATGGTGGTTTCCTGAAAGGTTTGGTGTTTTCTTGAATATTTATCACCCATAAATGAAGTACTCGCATCAGAAACACTTTTCATAGCATAATAAGATGTTTTGTGGTATTTTCTTGAATCTTTACCACCCATAAATGAAGTAATCGACATGAAGAACAAAGAATGGTATTCTATGCTTCTTCATGATCGGTTCATGAAAGGTTTAGAGATTTCTTGGTAGGTTACCACTCAAAAATGAAGTAATCATATCAGGAACACATATGTTAGTAGGATATGATGCTTTGTGGTGTTTTCTTCAATGGTTATCACCCATAAATGAAGTACTCGGATCATAAACTCTTCTCGTAGAAGGATAAAATGCTTTGTGGTATTTTGTTGGATGTTTACAACCCATAAACATAGTAATAGTCATGAAGAGCTTAGATTGGTATTCTACATTTATCTGTGCTGGTTTCCTGAAAGGTTTGGAGCTTTCTTGAATGGTTACCACCCATTAATGAAGTACTCAGATCAGAAACACTTCTCATAGCAGGATAAGATGCTTGTGGTGTTTTCTTGATTCTTTACCATCCATAAATGAAGTACTCGGATCATAAACACTTCTGGTAGAAGGATAAAATGCTTTGTGGTGTTTTGTTGAATGTTTACAACCCATAAACGAAATAATAGTCATGAAGAGCTTAGATTGGTAATCTACATTTCTCCGTGGTGGTTTCCTGAGAGGTTTGGAGCTTTTTTGAAAGGTTACCACCCTCAGATAAAGTACTCGGATAAGAAACACTTCTCATAGTAGGATAAGATGCTTTGTGGTGTTTTCTTGAATATTTACCATCCATAAAGGAAGTACTCGAATCATAAACATTTCTCGTAGCAGGATTAAGTGCTTTGTGGTGTTTTGTTGAATGTTTACAACCCATAAACGAAGTAATAGTCATGAAGCGCTTAGAGTGGTATTCAACATTACTTCGTGGTGGTTTCCTGAAAGGTTTGGAGTTTCTTGAAAGGTTACAACCCATAAATGAAGTACTCGGATCAGAAACAATTCTCGTAGCAGGATAAGATGCTTTGCGATGTTTTCTTGAATGTTTTCCACCCATAAATGAAGAACTCGTATCAGTAACACTTCTCATAGCAGGATATGTTGCTTTGTGGTGTTTTCTTGAATGTAAATGACGTACTCGGAACATAAACACTTCTTTTAGCAGGATAAATGCTTTGTGGTGTTTTGTTGAATGTGTACATCCCATAAACGAAGTAATATTCATGAAGCAATTAGGGTTGTATTCTACATTACTTCGTGGTGGTTTCCTGAAAGGTTTGGAGCTTTCTTCAAAGGTTACCACCAATAAATGAAGTACTCGCATCAGAAACACTTCTCGTAGTAGGATAAAATGCTTTGCGATGTTTTCTTGAATGTTTTCCACCCATAAATGAAGAACTCGTATCAGTAACACTTCTCATAGAAGGATATGTTGCTTTGTGGTGTTTTCTTGAATGTAAATGAAGTACTCGGATCATAAACACTTCTTTTAGCAGGATAAATGCTTTGTGGTGTTTTGTTGAATGTGTACATCCCATAAACGAAGTAATATTCATGAAGCAATTAGGGTTGTATTCTACACTACTTCGTGGTGGTTTCCTGAAAGGTTTGGAGCTTTCTTCAAAGGTTACCACCAATAAATGAAGTACTCGCATCAGAAACACTTCTCGTAGTAGGATAAAATGCTTTGCGATGTTTTCTTGAATGTTTTCCACCCATAAATGAAGAACTCGTATCAGTAACACTTCTCATAGAAGGATATGTTGCTTTGTGGTGTTTTCTTGAATGTAAATGAAGTACTCGGATCATAAACACTTCTTTTAGCAGGATAAATGCTTTGTGGTGTTTTGTTGAATGTGTACATCCCATAAACGAAGTAATATTCATGAAGCAATTAGGGTTGTATTCTACATTACTTCGTGGTGGTTTCCTGAAAGGTTTGGAGCTTTCTTCAAAGGTTACCACCAATAAATGAAGTACTCGCATCAGAAACACTTCTCGTAGTAGGATAAAATGCTTTGCGATGTTTTCTTGAATGTTTTCCACCCATAAATGAAGAACTCGTATCAGTAACACTTCTCATAGAAGGATATGTTGCTTTGTGGCGTTTTCTTGAATGTAAATGAAGTACTCGGATCATAAACACTTCTTTTAGCAGGATAAATGCTTTGTGGTGTTTTGTTGAATGTGTACATCCCATAAACGAAGTAATATTCATGAAGCAATTAGGGTGGTATTCAACATTACTTCGTGGTGGTTTCCTGAAAGGTTTGGAGCTTTCTTCAAAGGTTACCACCAATAAATGAAGTACTCGTATCAGAAACACTTCTCGTAGTAGGATAAAATGATTTACAGTGTTTTCTTGAATGTTTACCACCCATAAATGAAGTAATCACACATGAAGCACTTAGAATGATATTTTATGCTTCTTCATGGGGGTTTCATGAAATGTTTAGAGTTTTTTTGGAAGGTTACCACTCATAAATGAAGTAATCATATCAGGAACACTTCTGTTATTAAGATAAGGATTTGTGCTGTTTTCTTTAATGGTTATCACCCAAAAATGAAGTATTTGAATCATAAACACTTCTCGTAGAAGGATAAAATGCTTTGTGGTATTTTGTTGGATGTTTACAACCCATAAACATAGTAATAGTCATGAAGAGCTTAGATTGGTATTCTACATTTATCTGTGCTGGTTTCCTGAAAGGTTTGGAGCTTTCTTGAATGGTTACCACCCATTAATGAAGTACTCAGATCAGAAACACTTCTCATAGCAGGATAAGATGCTTGTGGTGTTTTCTTGATTCTTTACCATCCATAAATGAAGTACTCGGATCATAAACACTTCTGGTAGAAGGATAAAATGCTTTGTGGTGTTTTGTTGAATGTTTACAACCCATAAACGAAATAATAGTCATGAAGAGCTTAGATTGGTAATCTACATTTCTCCGTGGTGGTTTCCTGAGAGGTTTGGAGCTTTTTTGAAAGGTTACCACCCTCAGATAAAGTACTCGGATAAGAAACACTTCTCATAGTAGGATAAGATGCTTTGTGGTGTTTTCTTGAATATTTACCATCCATAAAGGAAGTACTCGAATCATAAACATTTCTCGTAGCAGGATTAAGTGCTTTGTGGTGTTTTGTTGAATGTTTACAACCCATAAACGAAGTAATAGTCATGAAGCGCTTAGAGTGGTATTCAACATTACTTCGTGGTGGTTTCCTGAAAGGTTTGGAGTTTCTTGAAAGGTTACAACCCATAAATGAAGTACTCGGATCAGAAACAATTCTCGTAGCAGGATAAGATGCTTTGCGATGTTTTCTTGAATGTTTTCCACCCATAAATGAAGAACTCGTATCAGTAACACTTCTCATAGCAGGATATGTTGCTTTGTGGTGTTTTCTTGAATGTAAATGACGTACTCGGAACATAAACACTTCTTTTAGCAGGATAAATGCTTTGTGGTGTTTTGTTGAATGTGTACATCCCATAAACGAAGTAATATTCATGAAGCAATTAGGGTTGTATTCTACATTACTTCGTGGTGGTTTCCTGAAAGGTTTGGAGCTTTCTTCAAAGGTTACCACCAATAAATGAAGTACTCGCATCAGAAACACTTCTCGTAGTAGGATAAAATGCTTTGCGATGTTTTCTTGAATGTTTTCCACCCATAAATGAAGAACTCGTATCAGTAACACTTCTCATAGAAGGATATGTTGCTTTGTGGTGTTTTCTTGAATGTAAATGAAGTACTCGGATCATAAACACTTCTTTTAGCAGGATAAATGCTTTGTGGTGTTTTGTTGAATGTGTACATCCCATAAACGAAGTAATATTCATGAAGCAATTAGGGTTGTATTCTACACTACTTCGTGGTGGTTTCCTGAAAGGTTTGGAGCTTTCTTCAAAGGTTACCACCAATAAATGAAGTACTCGCATCAGAAACACTTCTCGTAGTAGGATAAAATGCTTTGCGATGTTTTCTTGAATGTTTTCCACCCATAAATGAAGAACTCGTATCAGTAACACTTCTCATAGAAGGATATGTTGCTTTGTGGTGTTTTCTTGAATGTAAATGAAGTACTCGGATCATAAACACTTCTTTTAGCAGGATAAATGCTTTGTGGTGTTTTGTTGAATGTGTACATCCCATAAACGAAGTAATATTCATGAAGCAATTAGGGTTGTATTCTACATTACTTCGTGGTGGTTTCCTGAAAGGTTTGGAGCTTTCTTCAAAGGTTACCACCAATAAATGAAGTACTCGCATCAGAAACACTTCTCGTAGTAGGATAAAATGCTTTGCGATGTTTTCTTGAATGTTTTCCACCCATAAATGAAGAACTCGTATCAGTAACACTTCTCATAGAAGGATATGTTGCTTTGTGGCGTTTTCTTGAATGTAAATGAAGTACTCGGATCATAAACACTTCTTTTAGCAGGATAAATGCTTTGTGGTGTTTTGTTGAATGTGTACATCCCATAAACGAAGTAATATTCATGAAGCAATTAGGGTGGTATTCAACATTACTTCGTGGTGGTTTCCTGAAAGGTTTGGAGCTTTCTTCAAAGGTTACCACCAATAAATGAAGTACTCGTATCAGAAACACTTCTCGTAGTAGGATAAAATGATTTACAGTGTTTTCTTGAATGTTTACCACCCATAAATGAAGTAATCACACATGAAGCACTTAGAATGATATTTTATGCTTCTTCATGGGGGTTTCATGAAATGTTTAGAGTTTTTTTGGAAGGTTACCACTCATAAATGAAGTAATCATATCAGGAACACTTCTGTTATTAAGATAAGGATTTGTGCTGTTTTCTTTAATGGTTATCACCCAAAAATGAAGTATTTGAATCATAAACACTTCTCGTAGAAGGATAAAATGCTTTGTGGTATTTTGTTGGATGTTTACAACCCATAAACATAGTAATAGTCATGAAGAGCTTAGATTGGTATTCTACATTTATCTGTGCTGGTTTCCTGAAAGGTTTGGAGCTTTCTTGAATGGTTACCACCCATTAATGAAGTACTCAGATCAGAAACACTTCTCATAGCAGGATAAGATGCTTGTGGTGTTTTCTTGAATGTAAATGAAGTACTCGGATCATAAACACTTCTTTTAGCAGGATAAATGCTTTGTGGTGTTTTGTTGAATGTGTACATCCCATAAACGAAGTAATATTCATGAAGCAATTAGGGTTGTATTCTACACTACTTCGTGGTGGTTTCCTGAAAGGTTTGGAGCTTTCTTCAAAGGTTACCACCAATAAATGAAGTACTCGCATCAGAAACACTTCTCGTAGTAGGATAAAATGCTTTGCGATGTTTTCTTGAATGTTTTCCACCCATAAATGAAGAACTCGTATCAGTAACACTTCTCATAGAAGGATATGTTGCTTTGTGGTGTTTTCTTGAATGTAAATGAAGTACTCGGATCATAAACACTTCTTTTAGCAGGATAAATGCTTTGTGGTGTTTTGTTGAATGTGTACATCCCATAAACGAAGTAATATTCATGAAGCAATTAGGGTTGTATTCTACATTACTTCGTGGTGGTTTCCTGAAAGGTTTGGAGCTTTCTTCAAAGGTTACCACCAATAAATGAAGTACTCGCATCAGAAACACTTCTCGTAGTAGGATAAAATGCTTTGCGATGTTTTCTTGAATGTTTTCCACCCATAAATGAAGAACTCGTATCAGTAACACTTCTCATAGAAGGATATGTTGCTTTGTGGTGTTTTCTTGAATGTAAATGAAGTACTCGGATCATAAACACTTCTTTTAGCAGGATAAATGCTTTGTGGTGTTTTGTTGAATGTGTACATCCCATAAACGAAGTAATATTCATGAAGCAATTAGGGTTGTATTCTACACTACTTCGTGGTGGTTTCCTGAAAGGTTTGGAGCTTTCTTCAAAGGTTACCACCAATAAATGAAGTACTCGCATCAGAAACACTTCTCGTAGTAGGATAAAATGCTTTGCGATGTTTTCTTGAATGTTTTCCACCAATAAATGAAGAACTCGTATCAGTAACACTTCTCATAGAAGGATATGTTGCTTTGTGGTGTTTTCTTGAATGTAAATGAAGTACTCGGATCATAAACACTTCTTTTAGCAGGATAAATGCTTTGTGGTGTTTTGTTGAATGTGTACATCCCATAAACGAAGTAATATTCATGAAGCAATTAGGGTTGTATTCTACATTACTTCGTGGTGGTTTCCTGAAAGGTTTGGAGCTTTCTTCAAAGGTTACCACCAATAAATGAAGTACTCGCATCAGAAACACTTCTCGTAGTAGGATAAAATGCTTTGCGATGTTTTCTTGAATGTTTTCCACCCATAAATGAAGAACTCGTATCAGTAACACTTCTCATAGAAGGATATGTTGCTTTGTGGTGTTTTCTTGAATGTAAATGAAGTACTCGGATCATAAACACTTCTTTTAGCAGGATAAATGCTTTGTGGTGTTTTGTTGAATGTGTACATCCCATAAACGAAGTAATATTCATGAAGCAATTAGGGTTGTATTCTACATTACTTCGTGGTGGTTTCCTGAAAGGTTTGGAGCTTTCTTCAAAGGTTACCACCAATAAATGAAGTACTCGCATCAGAAACACTTCTCGTAGTAGGATAAAATGCTTTGCGATGTTTTCTTGAATGTTTTCCACCCATAAATGAAGAACTCGTATCAGTAACACTTCTCATAGAAGGATATGTTGCTTTGTGGTGTTTTCTTGAATGTAAATGAAGTACTCGGATCATAAACACTTCTTTTAGCAGGATAAATGCTTTGTGGTGTTTTGTTGAATGTGTACATCCCATAAACGAAGTAATATTCATGAAGCAATTAGGGTTGTATTCTACACTACTTCGTGGTGGTTTCCTGAAAGGTTTGGAGCTTTCTTCAAAGGTTACCACCAATAAATGAAGTACTCGCATCAGAAACACTTCTCGTAGTAGGATAAAATGCTTTGCGATGTTTTCTTGAATGTTTTCCACCAATAAATGAAGAACTCGTATCAGTAACACTTCTCATAGAAGGATATGTTGCTTTGTGGTGTTTTCTTGAATGTAAATGAAGTACTCGGATCATAAACACTTCTTTTAGCAGGATAAATGCTTTGTGGTGTTTTGTTGAATGTGTACATCCCATAAACGAAGTAATATTCATGAAGCAATTAGGGTTGTATTCTACATTACTTCGTGGTGGTTTCCTGAAAGGTTTGGAGCTTTCTTCAAAGGTTACCACCAATAAATGAAGTACTCGCATCAGAAACACTTCTCGTAGTAGGATAAAATGCTTTGCGATGTTTTCTTGAATGTTTTCCACCCATAAATGAAGAACTCGTATCAGTAACACTTCTCATAGAAGGATATGTTGCTTTGTGGCGTTTTCTTGAATGTAAATGAAGTACTCGGATCATAAACACTTCTTTTAGCAGGATAAATGCTTTGTGGTGTTTTGTTGAATGTGTACATCCCATAAACGAAGTAATATTCATGAAGCAATTAGGGTGGTATTCAACATTACTTCGTGGTGGTTTCCTGAAAGGTTTGGAGCTTTCTTCAAAGGTTACCACCAATAAATGAAGTACTCATATCAGAAACACTTCTCGTAGTAGGATAAAATGATTTACAGTGTTTTCTTGAATGTTTACCACCCATAAATGAAGTAATCACACATGAAGCACTTAGAATGATATTTTATGCTTCTTCATGGGGGTTTCATGAAAGGTTTAGAGTTTTTTTGGAAGGTTACCACTCATAAATGAAGTAATCATATCAGGAACACTTCTGTTATTAAGATAAGGATTTGTGCTGTTTTCTTTAATGGTTATCACCCAAAAATGAAGTATTTGAATCATAAACACTTCTCGTAGAAGGATAAAATGCTTTGTGGTATTTTGTTGGATGTTTACAACCCATAAACATAGTAATAGTCATGAAGAGCTTAGATTGGTATTCTACATTTATCTGTGCTGGTTTCCTGAAAGGTTTGGAGCTTTCTTGAATGGTTACCACCCATTAATGAAGTACTCAGATCAGAAACACTTCTCATAGCAGGATAAGATGCTTGTGGTGTTTTCTTGAATCTTTACCATCCATAAATGAAGTACTCGGATCATAAACACTTCTGGTAGAAGGATAAAATGCTTTGTGGTGTTTTGTTGAATGTTTACAACCCATAAACGAAATAATAGTCATGAAGAGCTTAGATTGGTAATCTACATTTCTCCGTGGTGGTTTCCTGAGAGGTTTGGAGCTTTCTTGAAAGGTTACCACCCTCAGATAAAGTACTCGGATAAGAAACACTTCTCATAGTAGGATAAGATGCTTTGTGGTGTTTTCTTGAATATTTACCATCCATAAAGGAAGTACTCGAATCATAAACATTTCTCGTAGCAGGATTAAGTGCTTTGTGGTGTTTTGTTGAATGTTTACAACCCATAAACGAAGTAATAGTCATGAAGCGCTTAGAGTGGTATTCAACATTACTTCGTGGTGGTTTCCTGAAAGGTTTGGAGTTTCTTGAAAGGTTACAACCCATAAATGAAGTACTCGGATCAGAAACAATTCTCGTAGCAGGATAAGATGCTTTGCGATGTTTTCTTGAATGTTTTCCACCCATAAATGAAGAACTCGTATCAGTAACACTTCTCATAGCAGGATATGTTGCTTTGTGGTGTTTTCTTGAATGTAAATGACGTACTCGGAACATAAACACTTCTTTTAGCAGGATAAATGCTTTGTGGTGTTTTGTTGAATGTGTACATCCCATAAACACGTAATATTCATGAATCAATTAGGGTGGTATTCTACATTACTTCGTGGTGGTTTCCTAAAAGGTTTGGAGCTTTCTTGAAAGGTTACCACCAATAAATGAAGTACTCGGATCAGAAACACTTCTCGCAGCAGGATAAAATGCTTTGCAGTGTTTTCTTGAATGTTTACCACCCATAAATGAAGTAATCACACATGAAGCACTTAGAATGATATTTTATGCTTCTTCATGGGGTTTTCATGAAAGGTTTAGAGTTTTTTTGGAAGGTTACCACTCATAAATGAAGTAATCATATCAGGAACACTTCTGTTATTAAGATAAGGATTTGTGCTGTTTTCTTGAATGGTTATCACCCAAAAATGAAGTATTTGAATCATAAACACTTCTCATAGCAGGATAAAATGCTTTGTGGTGTTTTGTTGAATGTTTACAACCCATAAATGAAGTAATACCCATGAAGCGCTTAAAATGGTATTTTACATTTCTCCGTGGTAGTTTCCTGAAAGGTTTGGAGTTTTCTTGGAAGGTTACCACTCATGAATGAAATACTCAGATCAGAAACACTTCTCGTAGCAGGATAAGATGCCTTGCTATGTTTTCTTGAATTTTATCACCCATAAACGAAGTAATAGTTATGAAGCGCTTAGAGTGGTATTCTATATTACTTCATGGTGGTTTCCTGAAAGGTTTGGTGTTTTCTTGAATGTTTACCACCCATAAATGAAGTACTCGCAACAGAAACACTTCTCATAGATGTTTTGTGGTATTTTCTTGAATCTTTGCCACCCATAAATGAGGTAATCAGACATGAAGAACATAGAATGGTATTCTATGCTTCTTCATGGTCGGTTCATGAAGGTTTAGAGATTTCTTGGTAGGTTACCACTCAAAAATGAAGTAATCATATCAGGAACACATATGTTAGTAGGATATGATGATTTGTGGTGTTTACTTGAATGGTTATCACCAATAAATGAAGTACTCGGATCATAAACTCTTCTCGTAGAAGGATAAAATGCTATGTGGTGTTTTGTTGAATGTTTACAACCCATAAACATAGTAATAGTCATGAAGAGCTTAGATTGGTATTCTACATTTATCTGTGCTGGTTTCCTGAAAGGTTTGGTGCTTTTCTTGAATGGTTACCACCCATTAATGAAGTACTCGGAACAAAAACACTTCACATAGCATGATAAGATGCTTGTGGTGTTTTCTTGAATCTTTACCATCCATAAATGAAGTACTCGATTCATAAAAACTTATGCAAGAAGGATAAAATGCTTTGTGGTGTTTTGTTGAATGTTTACAACCCATAAATGAAGTAATCAGACATTAAGCACATCGAATGGTATTCTATGCTTCATCATGGTGGTTTCATGAATGGTTTAGAGTTTTCTTGGTTAGTTACCACTCTTAAATGAAGTAATAATATCAGGAATACTTCTGTTAGTAGGATAGGATTCTTTGTGGTGTTTTCTTGAATGGTTATCACCCAAAAATGAAATACTCAGATCATAAACACTTCTCGTAGCAGGGTAAAATGTTTTGTGGTGTTTTGTTGAATGTTTACAACCCATAAACGAAGTATTAGTCATGAAGAGCTTAGATTGGTAATCTACATTACTCCGTGGTGGTTTCTTGAAAGGTTTGGAGCTTTCTTGAAAGGTTACCACCCACAAATGAAGTACTCGGATTAGAAACACTTCTCATAGCAGGATAAGATGCTTTGTAGTGTTTTCTTGAATCTTTACCATTCATAAATGAAGTAATAGTTATGAAGCGCTTAGAGTAGTATTCTATATTACTTCATGGTGGTTTCCTGAAAGGTTTGGTGTTTTCTTGAATGTTTATCACCCATAAATGAAGTACTCGCATCAGAAACACTTTTCATAGCATAATAAGATGTTTTGTGGTATTTTCTTGAATCTTTACCACCCATAAATGAAGTAATCGACATGAAGAACAAAGAATGGTATTCTATGCTTCTTCATGATCGGTTCATGAAAGGTTTAGAGATTTCTTGGTAGGTACCACTCAAAAATGAAGTAATCATATCAGGAACACATATGTTAGTAGGATATGATGCTTTGTGGTGTTTTCTTCAATGGTTATCACCCATAAATGAGGTACTCGGATCATAAACTCTTCTCGTAGAAGGATAAAATGCTTTGTGGTATTTTGTTGGATGTTTACAACCCATAAACATAGTAATAGTCATGAAGAGCTTAGATTGGTATTCTACATTTATCTGTGCTGGTTTCCTGAAAGGTTTGGACCTTTTCTTGAATGGTTACCACCCATTAATGAAGTACTCGGAACAAAAACACTTCACATAGCATGATAAGATGCTTGTGGTGTTTTCTTGAATCTTTACCATCCATAAATGAATTACTCGGATCATAAAAACTTATGCTAGAAGGATAAAATGCTTTGTGGTGTTTTGTTGAATGTTTACAACCCATAAATGAAGTAATCAGACATTAAGCACATCGAATGGTATTCTATGCTTCATCATGGTGGTTTCATGAATGGTTTAGAGTTTTCTTGGTTAGTTACCACTCTTAAATGAAGTAATAATATCAGGAATACTTCTGTTAGTAGGATAGGATTCTTTGTGGTGTTTTCTTGAATGGTTATCACCCAAAAATGAAATACTCAGATCATAAACACTTCTCGTAGCAGGATAAAATGTTTTGTGGTGTTTTGTTGAATGTTTACAACCCATAAACGAAGTATTAGTCATGAAGAGCTTAGATTGGTAATCTACATTACTCCGTGGTGGTTTCTTGAAAGGTTTGGAGCTTTCTTGAAAGGTTACCACCCACAAATGAAGTACTCGGATTAGAAACACTTCTCATAGCAGGATAAGATGCTTTGTAGTGTTTTCTTGAATCTTTACCATTCACAAATGAAGTAATAGTTATGAAGCGCTTAGAGTAGTATTCTATATTACTTCATGGTGGTTTCCTGAAAGGTTTGGTGTTTTCTTGAATGTTTATCACCCATAAATGAAGTACTCGCATCAGAAACACTTTTCATAGCATAATAAGATGTTTTGTGGTATTTTCTTGAATCTTTACCACCCATAAATGAAGTAATCGACATGAAGAACAAAGAATGGTATTCTATGCTTCTTCATGATCGGTTCATGAAAGGTTTAGAGATTTCTTGGTAGGTTACCACTCAAAAATGAAGTAATCATATCAGGAACACATATGTTAGTAGGATATGATGCTTTGTGGTGTTTTCTTCAATGGTTATCACCCATAAATGAAGTACTCGGATCATAAACACTTCTGGTAGAAGGATAAAATGCTTTGTGGTGTTTTGTTGAATGTTTACAACCCATAAACGAAATAATAGTCATGAAGAGCTTAGATTGGTAATCTACATTTCTCCGTGGTGGTTTCCTGAGAGGTTTGGAGCTTTCTTGAAAGGTTACCACCCTCAGATAAAGTACTCGGATAAGAAACACTTCTCATAGTAGGATAAGATGCTTTGTGGTGTTTTCTTGAATATTTACCATCCATAAAGGAAGTACTCGAATCATAAACATTTCTCGTAGCAGGATTAAGTGCTTTGTGGTGTTTTGTTGAATGTTTACAACCCATAAACGAAGTAATAGTCATGAAGCGCTTAGAGTGGTATTCAACATTACTTCGTGGTGGTTTCCTGAAAGGTTTGGAGTTTCTTGAAAGGTTACAACCCATAAATGAAGTACTCGGATCAGAAACAATTCTCGTAGCAGGATAAGATGCTTTGCGATGTTTTCTTGAATGTTTTCCACCCATAAATGAAGAACTCGTATCAGTAACACTTCTCATAGCAGGATATGTTGCTTTGTGGTGTTTTCTTGAATGTAAATGACGTACTCGGAACATAAACACTTCTTTTAGCAGGATAAATGCTTTGTGGTGTTTTGTTGAATGTGTACATCCCATAAACACGTAATATTCATGAATCAATTAGGGTGGTATTCTACATTACTTCGTGGTGGTTTCCTAAAAGGTTTGGAGCTTTCTTGAAAGGTTACCACCAATAAATGAAGTACTCGGATCAGAAACACTTCTCGCAGCAGGATAAAATGCTTTGCAGTGTTTTCTTGAATGTTTACCACCCATAAATGAAGTAATCACACATGAAGCACTTAGAATGATATTTTATGCTTCTTCATGGGGGTTTCATGAAAGGTTTAGAGTTTTTTTGGAAGGTTACCACTCATAAATGAAGTAATCATATCAGGAACACTTCTGTTATTAAGATAAGGATTTGTGCTGTTTTCTTGAATGGTTATCACCCAAAAATGAAGTATTTGAATCATAAACACTTCTCATAGCAGGATAAAATGCTTTGTGGTGTTTTGTTGAATGTTTACAACCCATAAATGAAGTAATACCCATGAAGCGCTTAAAATGGTATTTTACATTTCTCCGTGGTAGTTTCCTGAAAGGTTTGGAGTTTTCTTGGAAGGTTACCACTCATGAATGAAATACTCAGATCAGAAACACTTCTCGTAGCAGGATAAGATGCCTTGCTATGTTTTCTTGAATTTTATCACCCATAAACGAAGTAATAGTTATGAAGCGCTTAGAGTGGTATTCTATATTACTTCATGGTGGTTTCCTGAAAGGTTTGGTGTTTTCTTGAATGTTTACCACCCATAAATGAAGTACTCGCAACAGAAACACTTCTCATAGATGTTTTGTGGTATTTTCTTGAATCTTTGCCACCCATAAATGAGGTAATCAGACATGAAGAACATAGAATGGTATTCTATGCTTCTTCATGGTCGGTTCATGAAGGTTTAGAGATTTCTTGGTAGGTTACCACTCAAAAATGAAGTAATCATATCAGGAACACATATGTTAGTAGGATATGATGATTTGTGGTGTTTACTTGAATGGTTATCACCAATAAATGAAGTACTCGGATCATAAACTCTTCTCGTAGAAGGATAAAATGCTATGTGGTGTTTTGTTGAATGTTTACAACCCATAAACATAGTAATAGTCATGAAGAGCTTAGATTGGTATTCTACATTTATCTGTGCTGGTTTCCTGAAAGGTTTGGTGCTTTTCTTGAATGGTTACCACCCATTAATGAAGTACTCGGAACAAAAACACTTCACATAGCATGATAAGATGCTTGTGGTGTTTTCTTGAATCTTTACCATCCATAAATGAAGTACTCGATTCATAAAAACTTATGCAAGAAGGATAAAATGCTTTGTGGTGTTTTGTTGAATGTTTACAACCCATAAATGAAGTAATCAGACATTAAGCACATCGAATGGTATTCTATGCTTCATCATGGTGGTTTCATGAATGGTTTAGAGTTTTCTTGGTTAGTTACCACTCTTAAATGAAGTAATAATATCAGGAATACTTCTGTTAGTAGGATAGGATTCTTTGTGGTGTTTTCTTGAATGGTTATCACCCAAAAATGAAATACTCAGATCATAAACACTTCTCGTAGCAGGGTAAAATGTTTTGTGGTGTTTTGTTGAATGTTTACAACCCATAAACGAAGTATTAGTCATGAAGAGCTTAGATTGGTAATCTACATTACTCCGTGGTGGTTTCTTGAAAGGTTTGGAGCTTTCTTGAAAGGTTACCACCCACAAATGAAGTACTCGGATTAGAAACACTTCTCATAGCAGGATAAGATGCTTTGTAGTGTTTTCTTGAATCTTTACCATTCATAAATGAAGTAATAGTTATGAAGCGCTTAGAGTAGTATTCTATATTACTTCATGGTGGTTTCCTGAAAGGTTTGGTGTTTTCTTGAATGTTTATCACCCATAAATGAAGTACTCGCATCAGAAACACTTTTCATAGCATAATAAGATGTTTTGTGGTATTTTCTTGAATCTTTACCACCCATAAATGAAGTAATCGACATGAAGAACAAAGAATGGTATTCTATGCTTCTTCATGATCGGTTCATGAAAGGTTTAGAGATTTCTTGGTAGGTACCACTCAAAAATGAAGTAATCATATCAGGAACACATATGTTAGTAGGATATGATGCTTTGTGGTGTTTTCTTCAATGGTTATCACCCATAAATGAGGTACTCGGATCATAAACTCTTCTCGTAGAAGGATAAAATGCTTTGTGGTATTTTGTTGGATGTTTACAACCCATAAACATAGTAATAGTCATGAAGAGCTTAGATTGGTATTCTACATTTATCTGTGCTGGTTTCCTGAAAGGTTTGGACCTTTTCTTGAATGGTTACCACCCATTAATGAAGTACTCGGAACAAAAACACTTCACATAGCATGATAAGATGCTTGTGGTGTTTTCTTGAATCTTTACCATCCATAAATGAAGTACTCGATTCATAAAAACTTATGCAAGAAGGATAAAATGCTTTGTGGTGTTTTGTTGAATGTTTACAACCCATAAATGAAGTAATCAGACATTAAGCACATCGAATGGTATTCTATGCTTCATCATGGTGGTTTCATGAATGGTTTAGAGTTTTCTTGGTTAGTTACCACTCTTAAATGAAGTAATAATATCAGGAATACTTCTGTTAGTAGGATAGGATTCTTTGTGGTGTTTTCTTGAATGGTTATCACCCAAAAATGAAATACTCAGATCATAAACACTTCTCGTAGCAGGATAAAATGTTTTGTGGTGTTTTGTTGAATGTTTACAACCCATAAACGAAGTATTAGTCATGAAGAGCTTAGATTGGTAATCTACATTTCTCCGTGGTGGTTTCTTGAAAGGTTTGGAGCTTTCTTGAAAGGTTACCACCCACAAATGAAGTACTCGGATTAGAAACACTTCTCATAGCAGGATAAGATGCTTTGTAGTGTTTTCTTGAATCTTTACCATTCATAAATGAAGTAATAGTTATGAAGCGCTTATAGTAGTATTCTATATTACTTCATGGTGGTTTCCTGAAAGGTTTGGTGTTTTCTTGAATATTTATCACCCATAAATGAAGTACTCGCATCAGAAACACTTTTCATAGCATAATAAGATGTTTTGTGGTATTTTCTTGAATCTTTACCACCCATAAATGAAGTAATCGACATGAAGAACAAAGAATGGTATTCTATGCTTCTTCATGATCGGTTCATGAAAGGTTTAGAGATTTCTTGGTAGGTTACCACTCAAAAATGAAGTAATCATATCAGGAACACATATGTTAGTAGGATATGATGCTTTGTGGTGTTTTCTTCAATGGTTATCACCCATAAATGAAGTACTCGGATCATAAACTCTTCTCGTAGAAGGATAAAATGCTTTGTGGTATTTTGTTGGATGTTTACAACCCATAAACATAGTAATAGTCATGAAGAGCTTAGATTGGTATTCTACATTTATCTGTGCTGGTTTCCTGAAAGGTTTGGAGCTTTCTTGAATGGTTACCACCCATTAATGAAGTACTCAGATCAGAAACACTTCTCATAGCAGGATAAGATGCTTGTGGTGTTTTCTTGATTCTTTACCATCCATAAATGAAGTACTCGGATCATAAACACTTCTGGTAGAAGGATAAAATGCTTTGTGGTGTTTTGTTGAATGTTTACAACCCATAAACGAAATAATAGTCATGAAGAGCTTAGATTGGTAATCTACATTTCTCCGTGGTGGTTTCCTGAGAGGTTTGGAGCTTTTTTGAAAGGTTACCACCCTCAGATAAAGTACTCGGATAAGAAACACTTCTCATAGTAGGATAAGATGCTTTGTGGTGTTTTCTTGAATATTTACCATCCATAAAGGAAGTACTCGAATCATAAACATTTCTCGTAGCAGGATTAAGTGCTTTGTGGTGTTTTGTTGAATGTTTACAACCCATAAACGAAGTAATAGTCATGAAGCGCTTAGAGTGGTATTCAACATTACTTCGTGGTGGTTTCCTGAAAGGTTTGGAGTTTCTTGAAAGGTTACAACCCATAAATGAAGTACTCGGATCAGAAACAATTCTCGTAGCAGGATAAGATGCTTTGCGATGTTTTCTTGAATGTTTTCCACCCATAAATGAAGAACTCGTATCAGTAACACTTCTCATAGCAGGATATGTTGCTTTGTGGTGTTTTCTTGAATGTAAATGACGTACTCGGAACATAAACACTTCTTTTAGCAGGATAAATGCTTTGTGGTGTTTTGTTGAATGTGTACATCCCATAAACGAAGTAATATTCATGAAGCAATTAGGGTTGTATTCTACATTACTTCGTGGTGGTTTCCTGAAAGGTTTGGAGCTTTCTTCAAAGGTTACCACCAATAAATGAAGTACTCGCATCAGAAACACTTCTCGTAGTAGGATAAAATGCTTTGCGATGTTTTCTTGAATGTTTTCCACCCATAAATGAAGAACTCGTATCAGTAACACTTCTCATAGAAGGATATGTTGCTTTGTGGTGTTTTCTTGAATGTAAATGAAGTACTCGGATCATAAACACTTCTTTTAGCAGGATAAATGCTTTGTGGTGTTTTGTTGAATGTGTACATCCCATAAACGAAGTAATATTCATGAAGCAATTAGGGTTGTATTCTACACTACTTCGTGGTGGTTTCCTGAAAGGTTTGGAGCTTTCTTCAAAGGTTACCACCAATAAATGAAGTACTCGCATCAGAAACACTTCTCGTAGTAGGATAAAATGCTTTGCGATGTTTTCTTGAATGTTTTCCACCCATAAATGAAGAACTCGTATCAGTAACACTTCTCATAGAAGGATATGTTGCTTTGTGGTGTTTTCTTGAATGTAAATGAAGTACTCGGATCATAAACACTTCTTTTAGCAGGATAAATGCTTTGTGGTGTTTTGTTGAATGTGTACATCCCATAAACGAAGTAATATTCATGAAGCAATTAGGGTTGTATTCTACATTACTTCGTGGTGGTTTCCTGAAAGGTTTGGAGCTTTCTTCAAAGGTTACCACCAATAAATGAAGTACTCGCATCAGAAACACTTCTCGTAGTAGGATAAAATGCTTTGCGATGTTTTCTTGAATGTTTTCCACCCATAAATGAAGAACTCGTATCAGTAACACTTCTCATAGAAGGATATGTTGCTTTGTGGCGTTTTCTTGAATGTAAATGAAGTACTCGGATCATAAACACTTCTTTTAGCAGGATAAATGCTTTGTGGTGTTTTGTTGAATGTGTACATCCCATAAACGAAGTAATATTCATGAAGCAATTAGGGTGGTATTCAACATTACTTCGTGGTGGTTTCCTGAAAGGTTTGGAGCTTTCTTCAAAGGTTACCACCAATAAATGAAGTACTCGTATCAGAAACACTTCTCGTAGTAGGATAAAATGATTTACAGTGTTTTCTTGAATGTTTACCACCCATAAATGAAGTAATCACACATGAAGCACTTAGAATGATATTTTATGCTTCTTCATGGGGGTTTCATGAAATGTTTAGAGTTTTTTTGGAAGGTTACCACTCATAAATGAAGTAATCATATCAGGAACACTTCTGTTATTAAGATAAGGATTTGTGCTGTTTTCTTTAATGGTTATCACCCAAAAATGAAGTATTTGAATCATAAACACTTCTCGTAGAAGGATAAAATGCTTTGTGGTATTTTGTTGGATGTTTACAACCCATAAACATAGTAATAGTCATGAAGAGCTTAGATTGGTATTCTACATTTATCTGTGCTGGTTTCCTGAAAGGTTTGGAGCTTTCTTGAATGGTTACCACCCATTAATGAAGTACTCAGATCAGAAACACTTCTCATAGCAGGATAAGATGCTTGTGGTGTTTTCTTGAATGTAAATGAAGTACTCGGATCATAAACACTTCTTTTAGCAGGATAAATGCTTTGTGGTGTTTTGTTGAATGTGTACATCCCATAAACGAAGTAATATTCATGAAGCAATTAGGGTTGTATTCTACACTACTTCGTGGTGGTTTCCTGAAAGGTTTGGAGCTTTCTTCAAAGGTTACCACCAATAAATGAAGTACTCGCATCAGAAACACTTCTCGTAGTAGGATAAAATGCTTTGCGATGTTTTCTTGAATGTTTTCCACCCATAAATGAAGAACTCGTATCAGTAACACTTCTCATAGAAGGATATGTTGCTTTGTGGTGTTTTCTTGAATGTAAATGAAGTACTCGGATCATAAACACTTCTTTTAGCAGGATAAATGCTTTGTGGTGTTTTGTTGAATGTGTACATCCCATAAACGAAGTAATATTCATGAAGCAATTAGGGTTGTATTCTACATTACTTCGTGGTGGTTTCCTGAAAGGTTTGGAGCTTTCTTCAAAGGTTACCACCAATAAATGAAGTACTCGCATCAGAAACACTTCTCGTAGTAGGATAAAATGCTTTGCGATGTTTTCTTGAATGTTTTCCACCCATAAATGAAGAACTCGTATCAGTAACACTTCTCATAGAAGGATATGTTGCTTTGTGGCGTTTTCTTGAATGTAAATGAAGTACTCGGATCATAAACACTTCTTTTAGCAGGATAAATGCTTTGTGGTGTTTTGTTGAATGTGTACATCCCATAAACGAAGTAATATTCATGAAGCAATTAGGGTGGTATTCAACATTACTTCGTGGTGGTTTCCTGAAAGGTTTGGAGCTTTCTTCAAAGGTTACCACCAATAAATGAAGTACTCGTATCAGAAACACTTCTCGTAGTAGGATAAAATGATTTACAGTGTTTTCTTGAATGTTTACCACCCATAAATGAAGTAATCACACATGAAGCACTTAGAATGATATTTTATGCTTCTTCATGGGGGTTTCATGAAATGTTTAGAGTTTTTTTGGAAGGTTACCACTCATAAATGAAGTAATCATATCAGGAACACTTCTGTTATTAAGATAAGGATTTGTGCTGTTTTCTTTAATGGTTATCACCCAAAAATGAAGTATTTGAATCATAAACACTTCTCGTAGAAGGATAAAATGCTTTGTGGTATTTTGTTGGATGTTTACAACCCATAAACATAGTAATAGTCATGAAGAGCTTAGATTGGTATTCTACATTTATCTGTGCTGGTTTCCTGAAAGGTTTGGAGCTTTCTTGAATGGTTACCACCCATTAATGAAGTACTCAGATCAGAAACACTTCTCATAGCAGGATAAGATGCTTGTGGTGTTTTCTTGAATGTAAATGAAGTACTCGGATCATAAACACTTCTTTTAGCAGGATAAATGCTTTGTGGTGTTTTGTTGAATGTGTACATCCCATAAACGAAGTAATATTCATGAAGCAATTAGGGTTGTATTCTACACTACTTCGTGGTGGTTTCCTGAAAGGTTTGGAGCTTTCTTCAAAGGTTACCACCAATAAATGAAGTACTCGCATCAGAAACACTTCTCGTAGTAGGATAAAATGCTTTGCGATGTTTTCTTGAATGTTTTCCACCCATAAATGAAGAACTCGTATCAGTAACACTTCTCATAGAAGGATATGTTGCTTTGTGGTGTTTTCTTGAATGTAAATGAAGTACTCGGATCATAAACACTTCTTTTAGCAGGATAAATGCTTTGTGGTGTTTTGTTGAATGTGTACATCCCATAAACGAAGTAATATTCATGAAGCAATTAGGGTTGTATTCTACATTACTTCGTGGTGGTTTCCTGAAAGGTTTGGAGCTTTCTTCAAAGGTTACCACCAATAAATGAAGTACTCGCATCAGAAACACTTCTCGTAGTAGGATAAAATGCTTTGC
Source organism: Eleocharis quinqueflora (assembly GCA_964058865.1). Taxonomy (NCBI): domain Eukaryota; kingdom Viridiplantae; phylum Streptophyta; class Magnoliopsida; order Poales; family Cyperaceae; genus Eleocharis; species Eleocharis quinqueflora. Next base: position 57,056 of record CAXKVX010005108.1, read on the forward strand.
GATGTTTTCTTGAATGTTTTCCACCCATAAATGAAGAACTCGTATCAGTAACACTTCTCATAGAAGGATATGTTGCTTTGTGGCGTTTTCTTGAATGTAAATGAAGTACTCGGATCATAAACACTTCTTTTAGCAGGATAAATGCTTTGTGGTGTTTTGTTGAATGTGTACATCCCATAAACGAAGTAATATTCATGAAGCAATTAGGGTGGTATTCAACATTACTTCGTGGTGGTTTCCTGAAAGGTTTGGAGCTTTCTTCAAAGGTTACCACCAATAAATGAAGTACTCGTATCAGAAACACTTCTCGTAGTAGGATAAAATGATTTACAGTGTTTTCTTGAATGTTTACCACCCATAAATGAAGTAATCACACATGAAGCACTTAGAATGATATTTTATGCTTCTTCATGGGGGTTTCATGAAATGTTTAGAGTTTTTTTGGAAGGTTACCACTCATAAATGAAGTAATCATATCAGGAACACTTCTGTTATTAAGATAAGGATTTGTGCTGTTTTCTTTAATGGTTATCACCCAAAAATGAAGTATTTGAATCATAAACACTTCTCGTAGAAGGATAAAATGCTTTGTGGTATTTTGTTGGATGTTTACAACCCATAAACATAGTAATAGTCATGAAGAGCTTAGATTGGTATTCTACATTTATCTGTGCTGGTTTCCTGAAAGGTTTGGAGCTTTCTTGAATGGTTACCACCCATTAATGAAGTACTCAGATCAGAAACACTTCTCATAGCAGGATAAGATGCTTGTGGTGTTTTCTTGAATGTAAATGAAGTACTCGGATCATAAACACTTCTTTTAGCAGGATAAATGCTTTGTGGTGTTTTGTTGAATGTGTACATCCCATAAACGAAGTAATATTCATGAAGCAATTAGGGTTGTATTCTACACTACTTCGTGGTGGTTTCCTGAAAGGTTTGGAGCTTTCTTCAAAGGTTACCACCAATAAATGAAGTACTCGCATCAGAAACACTTCTCGTAGTAGGATAAAATGCTTTGCGATGTTTTCTTGAATGTTTTCCACCCATAAATGAAGAACTCGTATCAGTAACACTTCTCATAGAAGGATATGTTGCTTTGTGGTGTTTTCTTGAATGTAAATGAAGTACTCGGATCATAAACACTTCTTTTAGCAGGATAAATGCTTTGTGGTGTTTTGTTGAATGTGTACATCCCATAAACGAAGTAATATTCATGAAGCAATTAGGGTTGTATTCTACATTACTTCGTGGTGGTTTCCTGAAAGGTTTGGAGCTTTCTTCAAAGGTTACCACCAATAAATGAAGTACTCGCATCAGAAACACTTCTCGTAGTAGGATAAAATGCTTTGCGATGTTTTCTTGAATGTTTTCCACCCATAAATGAAGAACTCGTATCAGTAACACTTCTCATAGAAGGATATGTTGCTTTGTGGTGTTTTCTTGAATGTAAATGAAGTACTCGGATCATAAACACTTCTTTTAGCAGGATAAATGCTTTGTGGTGTTTTGTTGAATGTGTACATCCCATAAACGAAGTAATATTCATGAAGCAATTAGGGTTGTATTCTACACTACTTCGTGGTGGTTTCCTGAAAGGTTTGGAGCTTTCTTCAAAGGTTACCACCAATAAATGAAGTACTCGCATCAGAAACACTTCTCGTAGTAGGATAAAATGCTTTGCGATGTTTTCTTGAATGTTTTCCACCAATAAATGAAGAACTCGTATCAGTAACACTTCTCATAGAAGGATATGTTGCTTTGTGGTGTTTTCTTGAATGTAAATGAAGTACTCGGATCATAAACACTTCTTTTAGCAGGATAAATGCTTTGTGGTGTTTTGTTGAATGTGTACATCCCATAAACGAAGTAATATTCATGAAGCAATTAGGGTTGTATTCTACATTACTTCGTGGTGGTTTCCTGAAAGGTTTGGAGCTTTCTTCAAAGGTTACCACCAATAAATGAAGTACTCGCATCAGAAACATTTCTCGTAGTAGGATAAAATGCTTTGCGATGTTTTCTTGAATGTTTTCCACCCATAAATGAAGAACTCGTATCAGTAACACTTCTCATAGAAGGATATGTTGCTTTGTGGCGTTTTCTTGAATGTAAATGAAGTACTCGGATCATAAACACTTCTTTTAGCAGGATAAATGCTTTGTGGTGTTTTGTTGAATGTGTACATCCCATAAACGAAGTAATATTCATGAAGCAATTAGGGTGGTATTCAACATTACTTCGTGGTGGTTTCCTGAAAGGTTTGGAGCTTTCTTCAAAGGTTACCACCAATAAATGAAGTACTCATATCAGAAACACTTCTCGTAGTAGGATAAAATGATTTACAGTGTTTTCTTGAATGTTTACCACCCATAAATGAAGTAATCACACATGAAGCACTTAGAATGATATTTTATGCTTCTTCATGGGGGTTTCATGAAAGGTTTAGAGTTTTTTTGGAAGGTTACCACTCATAAATGAAGTAATCATATCAGGAACACTTCTGTTATTAAGATAAGGATTTGTGCTGTTTTCTTTAATGGTTATCACCCAAAAATGAAGTATTTGAATCATAAACACTTCTCGTAGAAGGATAAAATGCTTTGTGGTATTTTGTTGGATGTTTACAACCCATAAACATAGTAATAGTCATGAAGAGCTTAGATTGGTATTCTACATTTATCTGTGCTGGTTTCCTGAAAGGTTTGGAGCTTTCTTGAATGGTTACCACCCATTAATGAAGTACTCAGATCAGAAACACTTCTCATAGCAGGATAAGATGCTTGTGGTGTTTTCTTGAATCTTTACCATCCATAAATGAAGTACTCGGATCATAAACACTTCTGGTAGAAGGATAAAATGCTTTGTGGTGTTTTGTTGAATGTTTACAACCCATAAACGAAATAATAGTCATGAAGAGCTTAGATTGGTAATCTACATTTCTCCGTGGTGGTTTCCTGAGAGGTTTGGAGCTTTCTTGAAAGGTTACCACCCTCAGATAAAGTACTCGGATAAGAAACACTTCTCATAGTAGGATAAGATGCTTTGTGGTGTTTTCTTGAATATTTACCATCCATAAAGGAAGTACTCGAATCATAAACATTTCTCGTAGCAGGATTAAGTGCTTTGTGGTGTTTTGTTGAATGTTTACAACCCATAAACGAAGTAATAGTCATGAAGCGCTTAGAGTGGTATTCAACATTACTTCGTGGTGGTTTCCTGAAAGGTTTGGAGTTTCTTGAAAGGTTACAACCCATAAATGAAGTACTCGGATCAGAAACAATTCTCGTAGCAGGATAAGATGCTTTGCGATGTTTTCTTGAATGTTTTCCACCCATAAATGAAGAACTCGTATCAGTAACACTTCTCATAGCAGGATATGTTGCTTTGTGGTGTTTTCTTGAATGTAAATGACGTACTCGGAACATAAACACTTCTTTTAGCAGGATAAATGCTTTGTGGTGTTTTGTTGAATGTGTACATCCCATAAACACGTAATATTCATGAATCAATTAGGGTGGTATTCTACATTACTTCGTGGTGGTTTCCTAAAAGGTTTGGAGCTTTCTTGAAAGGTTACCACCAATAAATGAAGTACTCGGATCAGAAACACTTCTCGCAGCAGGATAAAATGCTTTGCAGTGTTTTCTTGAATGTTTACCACCCATAAATGAAGTAATCACACATGAAGCACTTAGAATGATATTTTATGCTTCTTCATGGGGTTTTCATGAAAGGTTTAGAGTTTTTTTGGAAGGTTACCACTCATAAATGAAGTAATCATATCAGGAACACTTCTGTTATTAAGATAAGGATTTGTGCTGTTTTCTTGAATGGTTATCACCCAAAAATGAAGTATTTGAATCATAAACACTTCTCATAGCAGGATAAAATGCTTTGTGGTGTTTTGTTGAATGTTTACAACCCATAAATGAAGTAATACCCATGAAGCGCTTAAAATGGTATTTTACATTTCTCCGTGGTAGTTTCCTGAAAGGTTTGGAGTTTTCTTGGAAGGTTACCACTCATGAATGAAATACTCAGATCAGAAACACTTCTCGTAGCAGGATAAGATGCCTTGCTATGTTTTCTTGAATTTTATCACCCATAAACGAAGTAATAGTTATGAAGCGCTTAGAGTGGTATTCTATATTACTTCATGGTGGTTTCCTGAAAGGTTTGGTGTTTTCTTGAATGTTTACCACCCATAAATGAAGTACTCGCAACAGAAACACTTCTCATAGATGTTTTGTGGTATTTTCTTGAATCTTTGCCACCCATAAATGAGGTAATCAGACATGAAGAACATAGAATGGTATTCTATGCTTCTTCATGGTCGGTTCATGAAGGTTTAGAGATTTCTTGGTAGGTTACCACTCAAAAATGAAGTAATCATATCAGGAACACATATGTTAGTAGGATATGATGATTTGTGGTGTTTACTTGAATGGTTATCACCAATAAATGAAGTACTCGGATCATAAACTCTTCTCGTAGAAGGATAAAATGCTATGTGGTGTTTTGTTGAATGTTTACAACCCATAAACATAGTAATAGTCATGAAGAGCTTAGATTGGTATTCTACATTTATCTGTGCTGGTTTCCTGAAAGGTTTGGTGCTTTTCTTGAATGGTTACCACCCATTAATGAAGTACTCGGAACAAAAACACTTCACATAGCATGATAAGATGCTTGTGGTGTTTTCTTGAATCTTTACCATCCATAAATGAAGTACTCGATTCATAAAAACTTATGCAAGAAGGATAAAATGCTTTGTGGTGTTTTGTTGAATGTTTACAACCCATAAATGAAGTAATCAGACATTAAGCACATCGAATGGTATTCTATGCTTCATCATGGTGGTTTCATGAATGGTTTAGAGTTTTCTTGGTTAGTTACCACTCTTAAATGAAGTAATAATATCAGGAATACTTCTGTTAGTAGGATAGGATTCTTTGTGGTGTTTTCTTGAATGGTTATCACCCAAAAATGAAATACTCAGATCATAAACACTTCTCGTAGCAGGGTAAAATGTTTTGTGGTGTTTTGTTGAATGTTTACAACCCATAAACGAAGTATTAGTCATGAAGAGCTTAGATTGGTAATCTACATTACTCCGTGGTGGTTTCTTGAAAGGTTTGGAGCTTTCTTGAAAGGTTACCACCCACAAATGAAGTACTCGGATTAGAAACACTTCTCATAGCAGGATAAGATGCTTTGTAGTGTTTTCTTGAATCTTTACCATTCATAAATGAAGTAATAGTTATGAAGCGCTTAGAGTAGTATTCTATATTACTTCATGGTGGTTTCCTGAAAGGTTTGGTGTTTTCTTGAATGTTTATCACCCATAAATGAAGTACTCGCATCAGAAACACTTTTCATAGCATAATAAGATGTTTTGTGGTATTTTCTTGAATCTTTACCACCCATAAATGAAGTAATCGACATGAAGAACAAAGAATGGTATTCTATGCTTCTTCATGATCGGTTCATGAAAGGTTTAGAGATTTCTTGGTAGGTACCACTCAAAAATGAAGTAATCATATCAGGAACACATATGTTAGTAGGATATGATGCTTTGTGGTGTTTTCTTCAATGGTTATCACCCATAAATGAGGTACTCGGATCATAAACTCTTCTCGTAGAAGGATAAAATGCTTTGTGGTATTTTGTTGGATGTTTACAACCCATAAACATAGTAATAGTCATGAAGAGCTTAGATTGGTATTCTACATTTATCTGTGCTGGTTTCCTGAAAGGTTTGGACCTTTTCTTGAATGGTTACCACCCATTAATGAAGTACTCGGAACAAAAACACTTCACATAGCATGATAAGATGCTTGTGGTGTTTTCTTGAATCTTTACCATCCATAAATGAATTACTCGGATCATAAAAACTTATGCTAGAAGGATAAAATGCTTTGTGGTGTTTTGTTGAATGTTTACAACCCATAAATGAAGTAATCAGACATTAAGCACATCGAATGGTATTCTATGCTTCATCATGGTGGTTTCATGAATGGTTTAGAGTTTTCTTGGTTAGTTACCACTCTTAAATGAAGTAATAATATCAGGAATACTTCTGTTAGTAGGATAGGATTCTTTGTGGTGTTTTCTTGAATGGTTATCACCCAAAAATGAAATACTCAGATCATAAACACTTCTCGTAGCAGGATAAAATGTTTTGTGGTGTTTTGTTGAATGTTTACAACCCATAAACGAAGTATTAGTCATGAAGAGCTTAGATTGGTAATCTACATTACTCCGTGGTGGTTTCTTGAAAGGTTTGGAGCTTTCTTGAAAGGTTACCACCCACAAATGAAGTACTCGGATTAGAAACACTTCTCATAGCAGGATAAGATGCTTTGTAGTGTTTTCTTGAATCTTTACCATTCACAAATGAAGTAATAGTTATGAAGCGCTTAGAGTAGTATTCTATATTACTTCATGGTGGTTTCCTGAAAGGTTTGGTGTTTTCTTGAATGTTTATCACCCATAAATGAAGTACTCGCATCAGAAACACTTTTCATAGCATAATAAGATGTTTTGTGGTATTTTCTTGAATCTTTACCACCCATAAATGAAGTAATCGACATGAAGAACAAAGAATGGTATTCTATGCTTCTTCATGATCGGTTCATGAAAGGTTTAGAGATTTCTTGGTAGGTTACCACTCAAAAATGAAGTAATCATATCAGGAACACATATGTTAGTAGGATATGATGCTTTGTGGTGTTTTCTTCAATGGTTATCACCCATAAATGAAGTACTCGGATCATAAACACTTCTGGTAGAAGGATAAAATGCTTTGTGGTGTTTTGTTGAATGTTTACAACCCATAAACGAAATAATAGTCATGAAGAGCTTAGATTGGTAATCTACATTTCTCCGTGGTGGTTTCCTGAGAGGTTTGGAGCTTTCTTGAAAGGTTACCACCCTCAGATAAAGTACTCGGATAAGAAACACTTCTCATAGTAGGATAAGATGCTTTGTGGTGTTTTCTTGAATATTTACCATCCATAAAGGAAGTACTCGAATCATAAACATTTCTCGTAGCAGGATTAAGTGCTTTGTGGTGTTTTGTTGAATGTTTACAACCCATAAACGAAGTAATAGTCATGAAGCGCTTAGAGTGGTATTCAACATTACTTCGTGGTGGTTTCCTGAAAGGTTTGGAGTTTCTTGAAAGGTTACAACCCATAAATGAAGTACTCGGATCAGAAACAATTCTCGTAGCAGGATAAGATGCTTTGCGATGTTTTCTTGAATGTTTTCCACCCATAAATGAAGAACTCGTATCAGTAACACTTCTCATAGCAGGATATGTTGCTTTGTGGTGTTTTCTTGAATGTAAATGACGTACTCGGAACATAAACACTTCTTTTAGCAGGATAAATGCTTTGTGGTGTTTTGTTGAATGTGTACATCCCATAAACACGTAATATTCATGAATCAATTAGGGTGGTATTCTACATTACTTCGTGGTGGTTTCCTAAAAGGTTTGGAGCTTTCTTGAAAGGTTACCACCAATAAATGAAGTACTCGGATCAGAAACACTTCTCGCAGCAGGATAAAATGCTTTGCAGTGTTTTCTTGAATGTTTACCACCCATAAATGAAGTAATCACACATGAAGCACTTAGAATGATATTTTATGCTTCTTCATGGGGGTTTCATGAAAGGTTTAGAGTTTTTTTGGAAGGTTACCACTCATAAATGAAGTAATCATATCAGGAACACTTCTGTTATTAAGATAAGGATTTGTGCTGTTTTCTTGAATGGTTATCACCCAAAAATGAAGTATTTGAATCATAAACACTTCTCATAGCAGGATAAAATGCTTTGTGGTGTTTTGTTGAATGTTTACAACCCATAAATGAAGTAATACCCATGAAGCGCTTAAAATGGTATTTTACATTTCTCCGTGGTAGTTTCCTGAAAGGTTTGGAGTTTTCTTGGAAGGTTACCACTCATGAATGAAATACTCAGATCAGAAACACTTCTCGTAGCAGGATAAGATGCCTTGCTATGTTTTCTTGAATTTTATCACCCATAAACGAAGTAATAGTTATGAAGCGCTTAGAGTGGTATTCTATATTACTTCATGGTGGTTTCCTGAAAGGTTTGGTGTTTTCTTGAATGTTTACCACCCATAAATGAAGTACTCGCAACAGAAACACTTCTCATAGATGTTTTGTGGTATTTTCTTGAATCTTTGCCACCCATAAATGAGGTAATCAGACATGAAGAACATAGAATGGTATTCTATGCTTCTTCATGGTCGGATCATGAAGGTTTAGAGATTTCTTGGTAGGTTACCACTCAAAAATGAAGTAATCATATCAGGAACACATATGTTAGTAGGATATGATGATTTGTGGTGTTTACTTGAATGGTTATCACCAATAAATGAAGTACTCGGATCATAAACTCTTCTCGTAGAAGGATAAAATGCTATGTGGTGTTTTGTTGAATGTTTACAACCCATAAACATAGTAATAATCATGAAGAGCTTAGATTGGTATTCTACATTTATCTGTGCTGGTTTCCTGAAAGGTTTGGAGCTTTTCTTGAATGGTTACCACCCATTAATGAAGTACTCGGAACAAAAACACTTCACATAGCATGATAAGATGCTTGTGGTGTTTTCTTGAATCTTTACCATCCATAAATGAAGTACTCGGATCATAAAAACTTATGCTAGAAGGATAAAATGCTTTGTGGTGTTTTGTTGAATGTTTACAACCCATAAATGAAGTAATCAGACATTAAGCACATCGAATGGTATTCTATGCTTCATCATGGTGGTTTCATGAATGGTTTAGAGTTTTCTTGGTTAGTTACCACTCTTAAATGAAGTAATAATATCAGGAATACTTCTGTTAGTAGGATAGGATTCTTTGTGGTGTTTTCTTGAATGGTTATCAACCAAAAATGAAATACTCAGATCATAAACACTTCTCGTAGCAGGATAAAATGTTTTGTGGTGTTTTGTTGAATGTTTACAACCCATAAACGAAGTATTAGTCATGAAGAGCTTAGATTGGTAATCTACATTTCTCCGTGGTGGTTTCCTGAAAGGTTTGGAGCTTTCTTGAAAGGTTACCACCCACAAATGAAGTACTCGGATTAGAAACACTTCTCATAGCAGGATAAGATGCTTTGTAGTGTTTTCTTGAATCTTTACCATTCATAAATGAAGTAATAGTTATGAAGCGCTTAGAGTAGTATTCTATATTACTTCATGGTGGTTTCCTGAAAGGTTTGGTGTTTTCTTGAATGTTTATCACCCATAAATGAAGTACTCGCATCAGAAACACTTTTCATAGCATAATAAGATGTTTTGTGGTATTTTCTTGAATCTTTACCACCCATAAATGAAGTAATCGACATGAAGAACAAAGAATGGTATTCTATGCTTCTTCATGATCGGTTCATGAAAGGTTTAGAGATTTCTTGGTAGGTTACCACTCAAAAATGAAGTAATCATATCAGGAACACATATGTTAGTAGGATATGATGCTTTGTGGTGTTTTCTTCAATGGTTATCACCCATAAATGAAGTACTCGGATCATAAACACTTCTGGTAGAAGGATAAAATGCTTTGTGGTGTTTTGTTGAATGTTTACAACCCATAAACGAAATAATAGTCATGAAGAGCTTAGATTGGTAATCTACATTTCTCCGTGGTGGTTTCCTGAGAGGTTTGGAGCTTTCTTGAAAGGTTACCACCCTCAGATAAAGTACTCGGATAAGAAACACTTCTCATAGTAGGATAAGATGCTTTGTGGTGTTTTCTTGAATATTTACCATCCATAAAGGAAGTACTCGAATCATAAACATTTCTCGTAGCAGGATTAAGTGCTTTGTGGTGTTTTGTTGAATGTTTACAACCCATAAACGAAGTAATAGTCATGAAGCGCTTAGAGTGGTATTCAACATTACTTCGTGGTGGTTTCTTGAAAGGTTTGGTGTTTTCTTGAATGTTTACCACCCATAAATGAAGTACTCAGATCATAAACACTTCTCGTAGCAGGATAAAATGTTTTGTGGTGTTTTGTTGAATGTTTACAACCCATAAACATAGTAATAGTCATGAAGAGCTTAGATTGGTATTCTACATTTATCTGTGCTGGTTTCCTGAAAGGTTTGGTGCTTTTCTTGAATGGTTACCACCCATTAATGAAGTACTCGGAACAAAAACACTTCACATAGCATGATAAGATGCTTGTGGTGTTTTCTTGAATCTTTACCATCCATAAATGAAGTACTCGATTCATAAAAACTTATGCAAGAAGGATAAAATGCTTTGTGGTGTTTTGTTGAATGTTTACAACCCATAAATGAAGTAATCAGACATTAAGCACATCGAATGGTATTCTATGCTTCATCATGGTGGTTTCATGAATGGTTTAGAGTTTTCTTGGTTAGTTACCACTCTTAAATGAAGTAATAATATCAGGAATACTTCTGTTAGTAGGATAGGATTCTTTGTGGTGTTTTCTTGAATGGTTATCACCCAAAAATGAAATACTCAGATCATAAACACTTCTCGTAGCAGGATAAAATGTTTTGTGCTGTTTTGTTGAATGTTTACAACCCATAAACGAAGTATTAGTCATGAAGAGCTTAGATTGGTAATCTACATTTCTCCGTGGTGGTTTCTTGAAAGGTTTGAAGCTTTCTTGAAAGGTTACCACCCACAAATGAAGTACTCGGATTAGAAACACTTCTCATAGCAGGATAAGATGCTTTGTAGTGTTTTCTTGAATCTTTACCATTCACAAATGAAGTAATAGTTATGAAGCGCTTAGAGTAGTATTCTATATTACTTCATGGTGGTTTCCTGAAAGGTTTGGTGTTTTCTTGAATGTTTATCACCCATAAATGAAGTACTCGCATCAGAAACACTTTTCATAGCATAATAAGATGTTTTGTGGTATTTTCTTGAATCTTTACCACCCATAAATGAAGTAATCGACATGAAGAACAAAGAATGGTATTCTATGCTTCTTCATGATCGGTTCATGAAAGGTTTAGAGATTTCTTGGTAGGTTACCACTCAAAAATGAAGTAATCATATCAGGAACACATATGTTAGTAGGATATGATGCTTTGTGGTGTTTTCTTCAATGGTTATCACCCATAAATGAAGTACTCGGATCATAAACACTTCTGGTAGAAGGATAAAATGCTTTGTGGTGTTTTGTTGAATGTTTACAACCCATAAACGAAATAATAGTCATGAAGAGCTTAGATTGGTAATCTACATTTCTCCGTGGTGGTTTCCTGAGAGGTTTGGAGCTTTCTTGAAAGGTTACCACCCTCAGATAAAGTACTCGGATAAGAAACACTTCTCATAGTAGGATAAGATGCTTTGTGGTGTTTTCTTGAATATTTACCATCCATAAAGGAAGTACTCGAATCATAAACATTTCTCGTAGCAGGATTAAGTGCTTTGTGGTGTTTTGTTGAATGTTTACAACCCATAAACGAAGTAATAGTCATGAAGCGCTTAGAGTGGTATTCAACATTACTTCGTGGTGGTTTCCTGAAAGGTTTGGAGTTTCTTGAAAGGTTACAACCCATAAATGAAGTACTCGGATCAGAAACAATTCTCGTAGCAGGATAAGATGCTTTGCGATGTTTTCTTGAATGTTTTCCACCCATAAATGAAGAACTCGTATCAGTAACACTTCTCATAGCAGGATATGTTGCTTTGTGGTGTTTTCTTGAATGTAAATGACGTACTCGGAACATAAACACTTCTTTTAGCAGGATAAATGCTTTGTGGTGTTTTGTTGAATGTGTACATCCCATAAACACGTAATATTCATGAATCAATTAGGGTGGTATTCTACATTACTTCGTGGTGGTTTCCTAAAAGGTTTGGAGCTTTCTTGAAAGGTTACCACCAATAAATGAAGTACTCGGATCAGAAACACTTCTCGCAGCAGGATAAAATGCTTTGCAGTGTTTTCTTGAATGTTTACCACCCATAAATGAAGTAATCACACATGAAGCACTTAGAATGATATTTTATGCTTCTTCATGGGGGTTTCATGAAAGGTTTAGAGTTTTTTTGGAAGGTTACCACTCATAAATGAAGTAATCATATCAGGAACACTTCTGTTATTAAGATAAGGATTTGTGCTGTTTTCTTGAATGGTTATCACCCAAAAATGAAGTATTTGAATCATAAACACTTCTCATAGCAGGATAAAATGCTTTGTGGTGTTTTGTTGAATGTTTACAACCCATAAATGAAGTAATACCCATGAAGCGCTTAAAATGGTATTTTACATTTCTCCGTGGTAGTTTCCTGAAAGGTTTGGAGTTTTCTTGGAAGGTTACCACTCATGAATGAAATACTCAGATCAGAAACACTTCTCGTAGCAGGATAAGATGCCTTGCTATGTTTTCTTGAATTTTATCACCCATAAACGAAGTAATAGTTATGAAGCGCTTAGAGTGGTATTCTATATTACTTCATGGTGGTTTCCTGAAAGGTTTGGTGTTTTCTTGAATGTTTACCACCCATAAATGAAGTACTCGCAACAGAAACACTTCTCATAGATGTTTTGTGGTATTTTCTTGAATCTTTGCCACCCATAAATGAGGTAATCAGACATGAAGAACATAGAATGGTATTCTATGCTTCTTCATGGTCGGATCATGAAGGTTTAGAGATTTCTTGGTAGGTTACCACTCAAAAATGAAGTAATCATATCAGGAACACATATGTTAGTAGGATATGATGATTTGTGGTGTTTACTTGAATGGTTATCACCAATAAATGAAGTACTCGGATCATAAACTCTTCTCGTAGAAGGATAAAATGCTATGTGGTGTTTTGTTGAATGTTTACAACCCATAAACATAGTAATAGTCATGAAGAGCTTAGATTGGTATTCTACATTTATCTGTGCTGGTTTCCTGAAAGGTTTGGTGCTTTTCTTGAATGGTTACCACCCATTAATGAAGTACTCGGAACAAAAACACTTCACATAGCATGATAAGATGCTTGTGGTGTTTTCTTGAATCTTTACCATCCATAAATGAAGTACTCGATTCATAAAAACTTATGCAAGAAGGATAAAATGCTTTGTGGTGTTTTGTTGAATGTTTACAACCCATAAATGAAGTAATCAGACATTAAGCACATCGAATGGTATTCTATGCTTCATCATGGTGGTTTCATGAATGGTTTAGAGTTTTCTTGGTTAGTTACCACTCTTAAATGAAGTAATAATATCAGGAATACTTCTGTTAGTAGGATAGGATTCTTTGTGGTGTTTTCTTGAATGGTTATCACCCAAAAATGAAATACTCAGATCATAAACACTTCTCGTAGCAGGGTAAAATGTTTTGTGGTGTTTTGTTGAATGTTTACAACCCATAAACGAAGTATTAGTCATGAAGAGCTTAGATTGGTAATCTACATTACTCCGTGGTGGTTTCTTGAAAGGTTTGGAGCTTTCTTGAAAGGTTACCACCCACAAATGAAGTACTCGGATTAGAAACACTTCTCATAGCAGGATAAGATGCTTTGTAGTGTTTTCTTGAATCTTTACCATTCACAAATGAAGTAATTGTTATGAAGCGCTTAGAGTAGTATTCTATATTACTTCATGGTGGTTTCCTGAAAGGTTTGGTGTTTTCTTGAATGTTTATCACCCATAAATGAAGTACTCGCATCAGAAACACTTTTCATAGCATAATAAGATGTTTTGTGGTATTTTCTTGAATCTTTACCACCCATAAATGAAGTAATCGACATGAAGAACAAAGAATGGTATTCTATGCTTCTTCATGATCGGTTCATGAAAGGTTTAGAGATTTCTTGGTAGGTTACCACTCAAAAATGAAGTAATCATATCAGGAACACATATGTTAGTAGGATATGATGCTTTGTGGTGTTTTCTTCAATGGTTATCACCCATAAATGAAGTACTCGGATCATAAACACTTCTGGTAGAAGGATAAAATGCTTTGTGGTGTTTTGTTGAATGTTTACAACCCATAAACGAAATAATAGTCATGAAGAGCTTAGATTGGTAATCTACATTTCTCCGTGGTGGTTTCCTGAGAGGTTTGGAGCTTTCTTGAAAGGTTACCACCCTCAGATAAAGTACTCGGATAAGAAACACTTCTCATAGTAGGATAAGATGCTTTGTGGTGTTTTCTTGAATATTTACCATCCATAAAGGAAGTACTCGAATCATAAACATTTCTCGTAGCAGGATTAAGTGCTTTGTGGTGTTTTGTTGAATGTTTACAACCCATAAACGAAGTAATAGTCATGAAGCGCTTAGAGTGGTATTCAACATTACTTCGTGGTGGTTTCCTGAAAGGTTTGGAGTTTCTTGAAAGGTTACAACCCATAAATGAAGTACTCGGATCAGAAACAATTCTCGTAGCAGGATAAGATGCTTTGCGATGTTTTCTTGAATGTTTTCCACCCATAAATGAAGAACTCGTATCAGTAACACTTCTCATAGCAGGATATGTTGCTTTGTGGTGTTTTCTTGAATGTAAATGACGTACTCGGAACATAAACACTTCTTTTAGCAGGATAAATGCTTTGTGGTGTTTTGTTGAATGTGTACATCCCATAAACACGTAATATTCATGAATCAATTAGGGTGGTATTCTACATTACTTCGTGGTGGTTTCCTAAAAGGTTTGGAGCTTTCTTGAAAGGTTACCACCAATAAATGAAGTACTCGGATCAGAAACACTTCTCGCAGCAGGATAAAATGCTTTGCAGTGTTTTCTTGAATGTTTACCACCCATAAATGAAGTAATCACACATGAAGCACTTAGAATGATATTTTATGCTTCTTCATGGGGGTTTCATGAAAGGTTTAGAGTTTTTTTGGAAGGTTACCACTCATAAATGAAGTAATCATATCAGGAACACTTCTGTTATTAAGATAAGGATTTGTGCTGTTTTCTTGAATGGTTATCACCCAAAAATGAAGTATTTGAATCATAAACACTTCTCATAGCAGGATAAAATGCTTTGTGGTGTTTTGTTGAATGTTTACAACCCATAAATGAAGTAATACCCATGAAGCGCTTAAAATGGTATTTTACATTTCTCCGTGGTAGTTTCCTGAAAGGTTTGGAGTTTTCTTGGAAGGTTACCACTCATGAATGAAATACTCAGATCAGAAACACTTCTCGTAGCAGGATAAGATGCCTTGCTATGTTTTCTTGAATTTTATCACCCATAAACGAAGTAATAGTTATGAAGCGCTTAGAGTGGTATTCTATATTACTTCATGGTGGTTTCCTGAAAGGTTTGGTGTTTTCTTGAATGTTTACCACCCATAAATGAAGTACTCGCAACAGAAACACTTCTCATAGATGTTTTGTGGTATTTTCTTGAATCTTTGCCACCCATAAATGAGGTAATCAGACATGAAGAACATAGAATGGTATTCTATGCTTCTTCATGGTCGGATCATGAAGGTTTAGAGATTTCTTGGTAGGTTACCACTCAAAAATGAAGTAATCATATCAGGAACACATATGTTAGTAGGATATGATGATTTGTGGTGTTTACTTGAATGGTTATCACCAATAAATGAAGTACTCGGATCATAAACTCTTCTCGTAGAAGGATAAAATGCTATGTGGTGTTTTGTTGAATGTTTACAACCCATAAACATAGTAATAATCATGAAGAGCTTAGATTGGTATTCTACATTTATCTGTGCTGGTTTCCTGAAAGGTTTGGAGCTTTTCTTGAATGGTTACCACCCATTAATGAAGTACTCGGAACAAAAACACTTCACATAGCATGATAAGATGCTTGTGGTGTTTTCTTGAATCTTTACCATCCATAAATGAAGTACTCGGATCATAAAAACTTATGCTAGAAGGATAAAATGCTTTGTGGTGTTTTGTTGAATGTTTACAACCCATAAATGAAGTAATCAGACATTAAGCACATCGAATGGTATTCTATGCTTCATCATGGTGGTTTCATGAATGGTTTAGAGTTTTCTTGGTTAGTTACCACTCTTAAATGAAGTAATAATATCAGGAATACTTCTGTTAGTAGGATAGGATTCTTTGTGGTGTTTTCTTGAATGGTTATCACCCAAAAATGAAATACTCAGATCATAAACACTTCTCGTAGCAGGGTAAAATGTTTTGTGGTGTTTTGTTGAATGTTTACAACCCATAAACGAAGTATTAGTCATGAAGAGCTTAGATTGGTAATCTACATTACTCCGTGGTGGTTTCTTGAAAGGTTTGGAGCTTTCTTGAAAGGTTACCACCCACAAATGAAGTACTCGGATTAGAAACACTTCTCATAGCAGGATAAGATGCTTTGTAGTGTTTTCTTGAATCTTTACCATTCACAAATGAAGTAATAGTTATGAAGCGCTTAGAGTAGTATTCTATATTACTTCATGGTGGTTTCCTGAAAGGTTTGGTGTTTTCTTGAATGTTTATCACCCATAAATGAAGTACTCGCATCAGAAACACTTTTCATAGCATAATAAGATGTTTTGTGGTATTTTCTTGAATCTTTACCACCCATAAATGAAGTAATCGACATGAAGAACAAAGAATGGTATTCTATGCTTCTTCATGATCGGTTCATGAAAGGTTTAGAGATTTCTTGGTAGGTTACCACTCAAAAATGAAGTAATCATATCAGGAACACATATGTTAGTAGGATATGATGCTTTGTGGTGTTTTCTTCAATGGTTATCACCCATAAATGAAGTACTCGGATCATAAACACTTCTGGTAGAAGGATAAAATGCTTTGTGGTGTTTTGTTGAATGTTTACAACCCATAAACGAAATAATAGTCATGAAGAGCTTAGATTGGTAATCTACATTTCTCCGTGGTGGTTTCCTGAGAGGTTTGGAGCTTTCTTGAAAGGTTACCACCCTCAGATAAAGTACTCGGATAAGAAACACTTCTCATAGTAGGATAAGATGCTTTGTGGTGTTTTCTTGAATATTTACCATCCATAAAGGAAGTACTCGAATCATAAACATTTCTCGTAGCAGGATTAAGTGCTTTGTGGTGTTTTGTTGAATGTTTACAACCCATAAACGAAGTAATAGTCATGAAGCGCTTAGAGTGGTATTCAACATTACTTCGTGGTGGTTTCCTGAAAGGTTTGGAGTTTCTTGAAAGGTTACAACCCATAAATGAAGTACTCGGATCAGAAACAATTCTCGTAGCAGGATAAGATGCTTTGCGATGTTTTCTTGAATGTTTTCCACCCATAAATGAAGAACTCGTATCAGTAACACTTCTCATAGCAGGATATGTTGCTTTGTGGTGTTTTCTTGAATGTAAATGACGTACTCGGAACATAAACACTTCTTTTAGCAGGATAAATGCTTTGTGGTGTTTTGTTGAATGTGTACATCCCATAAACGAAGTAATATTCATGAAGCAATTAGGGTGGTATTCTACATTACTTCGTGGTGGTTTCCTAAAAGGTTTGGAGCTTTCTTGAAAGGTTACCACCAATAAATGAAGTACTCGGATCAGAAACACTTCTCGCAGCAGGATAAAATGCTTTGCAGTGTTTTCTTGAATGTTTACCACCCATAAATGAAGTAATCACACATGAAGCACTTAGAATGATATTTTATGCTTCTTCATGGGGGTTTCATGAAAGGTTTAGAGTTTTTTTGGAAGGTTACCACTCATAAATGAAGTAATCATATCAGGAACACTTCTGTTATTAAGATAAGGATTTGTGCTGTTTTCTTGAATGGTTATCACCCAAAAATGAAGTATTTGAATCATAAACACTTCTCATAGCAGGATAAAATGCTTTGTGGTGTTTTGTTGAATGTTTACAACCCATAAATGAAGTAATACCCATGAAGCGCTTAAAATGGTATTTTACATTTCTCCGTGGTAGTTTCCTGAAAGGTTTGGAGTTTTCTTGGAAGGTTACCACTCATGAATGAAATACTCAGATCAGAAACACTTCTCGTAGCAGGATAAGATGCCTTGCTATGTTTTCTTGAATTTTATCACCCATAAACGAAGTAATAGTTATGAAGCGCTTAGAGTGGTATTCTATATTACTTCATGGTGGTTTCCTGAAAGGTTTGGTGTTTTCTTGAATGTTTACCACCCATAAATGAAGTACTCGCAACAGAAACACTTCTCATAGATGTTTTGTGGTATTTTCTTGAATCTTTGCCACCCATAAATGAGGTAATCAGACATGAAGAACATAGAATGGTATTCTATGCTTCTTCATGGTCGGATCATGAAGGTTTAGAGATTTCTTGGTAGGTTACCACTCAAAAATGAAGTAATCATATCAGGAACACATATGTTAGTAGGATATGATGATTTGTGGTGTTTACTTGAATGGTTATCACCAATAAATGAAGTACTCGGATCATAAACTCTTCTCGTAGAAGGATAAAATGCTATGTGGTGTTTTGTTGAATGTTTACAACCCATAAACATAGTAATAATCATGAAGAGCTTAGATTGGTATTCTACATTTATCTGTGCTGGTTTCCTGAAAGGTTTGGAGCTTTTCTTGAATGGTTACCACCCATTAATGAAGTACTCGGAACAAAAACACTTCACATAGCATGATAAGATGCTTGTGGTGTTTTCTTGAATCTTTACCATCCATAAATGAAGTACTCGGATCATAAAAACTTATGCTAGAAGGATAAAATGCTTTGTGGTGTTTTGTTGAATGTTTACAACCCATAAATGAAGTAATCAGACATTAAGCACATCGAATGGTATTCTATGCTTCATCATGGTGGTTTCATGAATGGTTTAGAGTTTTCTTGGTTAGTTACCACTCTTAAATGAAGTAATAATATCAGGAATACTTCTGTTAGTAGGATAGGATTCTTTGTGGTGTTTTCTTGAATGGTTATCAACCAAAAATGAAATACTCAGATCATAAACACTTCTCGTAGCAGGATAAAATGTTTTGTGGTGTTTTGTTGAATGTTTACAACCCATAAACGAAGTATTAGTCATGAAGAGCTTAGATTGGTAATCTACATTTCTCCGTGGTGGTTTCCTGAAAGGTTTGGAGCTTTCTTGAAAGGTTACCACCCACAAATGAAGTACTCGGATTAGAAACACTTCTCATAGCAGGATAAGATGCTTTGTAGTGTTTTCTTGAATCTTTACCATTCATAAATGAAGTAATAGTTATGAAGCGCTTAGAGTAGTATTCTATATTACTTCATGGTGGTTTCCTGAAAGGTTTGGTGTTTTCTTGAATGTTTATCACCCATAAATGAAGTACTCGCATCAGAAACACTTTTCATAGCATAATAAGATGTTTTGTGGTATTTTCTTGAATCTTTACCACCCATAAATGAAGTAATCGACATGAAGAACAAAGAATGGTATTCTATGCTTCTTCATGATCGGTTCATGAAAGGTTTAGAGATTTCTTGGTAGGTTACCACTCAAAAATGAAGTAATCATATCAGGAACACATATGTTAGTAGGATATGATGCTTTGTGGTGTTTTCTTCAATGGTTATCACCCATAAATGAAGTACTCGGATCATAAACACTTCTGGTAGAAGGATAAAATGCTTTGTGGTGTTTTGTTGAATGTTTACAACCCATAAACGAAATAATAGTCATGAAGAGCTTAGATTGGTAATCTACATTTCTCCGTGGTGGTTTCCTGAGAGGTTTGGAGCTTTCTTGAAAGGTTACCACCCTCAGATAAAGTACTCGGATAAGAAACACTTCTCATAGTAGGATAAGATGCTTTGTGGTGTTTTCTTGAATATTTACCATCCATAAAGGAAGTACTCGAATCATAAACATTTCTCGTAGCAGGATTAAGTGCTTTGTGGTGTTTTGTTGAATGTTTACAACCCATAAACGAAGTAATAGTCATGAAGCGCTTAGAGTGGTATTCAACATTACTTCGTGGTGGTTTCTTGAAAGGTTTGGTGTTTTCTTGAATGTTTACCACCCATAAATGAAGTACTCAGATCATAAACACTTCTCGTAGCAGGATAAAATGTTTTGTGGTGTTTTGTTGAATGTTTACAACCCATAAACATAGTAATAGTCATGAAGAGCTTAGATTGGTATTCTACATTTATCTGTGCTGGTTTCCTGAAAGGTTTGGTGCTTTTCTTGAATGGTTACCACCCATTAATGAAGTACTCGGAAC
This sequence comes from Eleocharis quinqueflora, assembly GCA_964058865.1. Classification (NCBI taxonomy): domain Eukaryota; kingdom Viridiplantae; phylum Streptophyta; class Magnoliopsida; order Poales; family Cyperaceae; genus Eleocharis; species Eleocharis quinqueflora. The sequence continues at coordinate 77,235 of CAXKVX010005108.1, forward strand.
AAAAACACTTCACATAGCATGATAAGATGCTTGTGGTGTTTTCTTGAATCTTTACCATCCATAAATGAAGTACTCGATTCATAAAAACTTATGCAAGAAGGATAAAATGCTTTGTGGTGTTTTGTTGAATGTTTACAACCCATAAATGAAGTAATCAGACATTAAGCACATCGAATGGTATTCTATGCTTCATCATGGTGGTTTCATGAATGGTTTAGAGTTTTCTTGGTTAGTTACCACTCTTAAATGAAGTAATAATATCAGGAATACTTCTGTTAGTAGGATAGGATTCTTTGTGGTGTTTTCTTGAATGGTTATCACCCAAAAATGAAATACTCAGATCATAAACACTTCTCGTAGCAGGATAAAATGTTTTGTGCTGTTTTGTTGAATGTTTACAACCCATAAACGAAGTATTAGTCATGAAGAGCTTAGATTGGTAATCTACATTTCTCCGTGGTGGTTTCTTGAAAGGTTTGAAGCTTTCTTGAAAGGTTACCACCCACAAATGAAGTACTCGGATTAGAAACACTTCTCATAGCAGGATAAGATGCTTTGTAGTGTTTTCTTGAATCTTTACCATTCACAAATGAAGTAATAGTTATGAAGCGCTTAGAGTAGTATTCTATATTACTTCATGGTGGTTTCCTGAAAGGTTTGGTGTTTTCTTGAATGTTTATCACCCATAAATGAAGTACTCGCATCAGAAACACTTTTCATAGCATAATAAGATGTTTTGTGGTATTTTCTTGAATCTTTACCACCCATAAATGAAGTAATCGACATGAAGAACAAAGAATGGTATTCTATGCTTCTTCATGATCGGTTCATGAAAGGTTTAGAGATTTCTTGGTAGGTTACCACTCAAAAATGAAGTAATCATATCAGGAACACATATGTTAGTAGGATATGATGCTTTGTGGTGTTTTCTTCAATGGTTATCACCCATAAATGAAGTACTCGGATCATAAACACTTCTGGTAGAAGGATAAAATGCTTTGTGGTGTTTTGTTGAATGTTTACAACCCATAAACGAAATAATAGTCATGAAGAGCTTAGATTGGTAATCTACATTTCTCCGTGGTGGTTTCCTGAGAGGTTTGGAGCTTTCTTGAAAGGTTACCACCCTCAGATAAAGTACTCGGATAAGAAACACTTCTCATAGTAGGATAAGATGCTTTGTGGTGTTTTCTTGAATATTTACCATCCATAAAGGAAGTACTCGAATCATAAACATTTCTCGTAGCAGGATTAAGTGCTTTGTGGTGTTTTGTTGAATGTTTACAACCCATAAACGAAGTAATAGTCATGAAGCGCTTAGAGTGGTATTCAACATTACTTCGTGGTGGTTTCTTGAAAGGTTTGGTGTTTTCTTGAATGTTTACCACCCATAAATGAAGTACTCAGATCATAAACACTTCTCGTAGCAGGATAAAATGTTTTGTGGTGTTTTGTTGAATGTTTACAACCCATAAACATAGTAATAGTCATGAAGAGCTTAGATTGGTATTCTACATTTATCTGTGCTGGTTTCCTGAAAGGTTTGGTGCTTTTCTTGAATGGTTACCACCCATTAATGAAGTACTCGGAACAAAAACACTTCACATAGCATGATAAGATGCTTGTGGTGTTTTCTTGAATCTTTACCATCCATAAATGAAGTACTCGATTCATAAAAACTTATGCAAGAAGGATAAAATGCTTTGTGGTGTTTTGTTGAATGTTTACAACCCATAAATGAAGTAATCAGACATTAAGCACATCGAATGGTATTCTATGCTTCATCATGGTGGTTTCATGAATGGTTTAGAGTTTTCTTGGTTAGTTACCACTCTTAAATGAAGTAATAATATCAGGAATACTTCTGTTAGTAGGATAGGATTCTTTGTGGTGTTTTCTTGAATGGTTATCACCCAAAAATGAAATACTCAGATCATAAACACTTCTCGTAGCAGGATAAAATGTTTTGTGCTGTTTTGTTGAATGTTTACAACCCATAAACGAAGTATTAGTCATGAAGAGCTTAGATTGGTAATCTACATTTCTCCGTGGTGGTTTCTTGAAAGGTTTGAAGCTTTCTTGAAAGGTTACCACCCACAAATGAAGTACTCGGATTAGAAACACTTCTCATAGCAGGATAAGATGCTTTGTAGTGTTTTCTTGAATCTTTACCATTCACAAATGAAGTAATAGTTATGAAGCGCTTAGAGTAGTATTCTATATTACTTCATGGTGGTTTCCTGAAAGGTTTGGTGTTTTCTTGAATGTTTATCACCCATAAATGAAGTACTCGCATCAGAAACACTTTTCATAGCATAATAAGATGTTTTGTGGTATTTTCTTGAATCTTTACCACCCATAAATGAAGTAATCGACATGAAGAACAAAGAATGGTATTCTATGCTTCTTCATGATCGGTTCATGAAAGGTTTAGAGATTTCTTGGTAGGTTACCACTCAAAAATGAAGTAATCATATCAGGAACACATATGTTAGTAGGATATGATGCTTTGTGGTGTTTTCTTCAATGGTTATCACCCATAAATGAAGTACTCGGATCATAAACACTTCTGGTAGAAGGATAAAATGCTTTGTGGTGTTTTGTTGAATGTTTACAACCCATAAACGAAATAATAGTCATGAAGAGCTTAGATTGGTAATCTACATTTCTCCGTGGTGGTTTCCTGAGAGGTTTGGAGCTTTCTTGAAAGGTTACCACCCTCAGATAAAGTACTCGGATAAGAAACACTTCTCATAGTAGGATAAGATGCTTTGTGGTGTTTTCTTGAATATTTACCATCCATAAAGGAAGTACTCGAATCATAAACATTTCTCGTAGCAGGATTAAGTGCTTTGTGGTGTTTTGTTGAATGTTTACAACCCATAAACGAAGTAATAGTCATGAAGCGCTTAGAGTGGTATTCAACATTACTTCGTGGTGGTTTCCTGAAAGGTTTGGAGTTTCTTGAAAGGTTACAACCCATAAATGAAGTACTCGGATCAGAAACAATTCTCGTAGCAGGATAAGATGCTTTGCGATGTTTTCTTGAATGTTTTCCACCCATAAATGAAGAACTCGTATCAGTAACACTTCTCATAGCAGGATATGTTGCTTTGTGGTGTTTTCTTGAATGTAAATGACGTACTCGGAACATAAACACTTCTTTTAGCAGGATAAATGCTTTGTGGTGTTTTGTTGAATGTGTACATCCCATAAACACGTAATATTCATGAATCAATTAGGGTGGTATTCTACATTACTTCGTGGTGGTTTCCTAAAAGGTTTGGAGCTTTCTTGAAAGGTTACCACCAATAAATGAAGTACTCGGATCAGAAACACTTCTCGCAGCAGGATAAAATGCTTTGCAGTGTTTTCTTGAATGTTTACCACCCATAAATGAAGTAATCACACATGAAGCACTTAGAATGATATTTTATGCTTCTTCATGGGGGTTTCATGAAAGGTTTAGAGTTTTTTTGGAAGGTTACCACTCATAAATGAAGTAATCATATCAGGAACACTTCTGTTATTAAGATAAGGATTTGTGCTGTTTTCTTGAATGGTTATCACCCAAAAATGAAGTATTTGAATCATAAACACTTCTCATAGCAGGATAAAATGCTTTGTGGTGTTTTGTTGAATGTTTACAACCCATAAATGAAGTAATACCCATGAAGCGCTTAAAATGGTATTTTACATTTCTCCGTGGTAGTTTCCTGAAAGGTTTGGAGTTTTCTTGGAAGGTTACCACTCATGAATGAAATACTCAGATCAGAAACACTTCTCGTAGCAGGATAAGATGCCTTGCTATGTTTTCTTGAATTTTATCACCCATAAACGAAGTAATAGTTATGAAGCGCTTAGAGTGGTATTCTATATTACTTCATGGTGGTTTCCTGAAAGGTTTGGTGTTTTCTTGAATGTTTACCACCCATAAATGAAGTACTCGCAACAGAAACACTTCTCATAGATGTTTTGTGGTATTTTCTTGAATCTTTGCCACCCATAAATGAGGTAATCAGACATGAAGAACATAGAATGGTATTCTATGCTTCTTCATGGTCGGTTCATGAAAGGTTTAGAGATTTCTTGGTAGGTTACCACTCAAAAATGAAGTAATCATATCAGGAACACATTTGTTAGTAGGATATGATGATTTGTGGTGTTTACTTGAATGGTTATCACCAATAAATGAAGTACTCGGATCATAAACTCTTCTCGTAGAAGGATAAAATGCTATGTGGTGTTTTGTTGAATGTTTACAACCCATAAACATAGTAATAATCATGAAGAGCTTAGATTGGTATTCTACATTTATCTGTGCTGGTTTCCTGAAAGGTTTGGAGCTTTTCTTGAATGGTTACCACCCATTAATGAAGTACTCGGAACAAAAACACTTCACATAGCATGATAAGATGCTTGTGGTGTTTTCTTGAATCTTTACCATCCATAAATGAAGTACTCGGATCATAAAAACTTATGCTAGAAGGATAAAATGCTTTGTGGTGTTTTGTTGAATGTTTACAACCCATAAATGAAGTAATCAGACATTAAGCACATCGAATGGTATTCTATGCTTCATCATGGTGGTTTCATGAATGGTTTAGAGTTTTCTTGGTTAGTTACCACTCTTAAATGAAGTAATAATATCAGGAATACTTCTGTTAGTAGGATAGGATTCTTTGTGGTGTTTTCTTTAATGGTTATCAACCAAAAATGAAATACTCAGATCATAAACACTTCTCGTAGCAGGATAAAATGTTTTGTGGTGTTTTGTTGAATGTTTACAACCCATAAACGAAGTATTAGTCATGAAGAGCTTAGACTGGTAATCTACATTTCTCCGTGGTGGTTTCCTGAAAGGTTTGGAGCTTTCTTGAAAGGTTACCACCCACAAATGAAGTACTCGGATTAGAAACACTTCTCATAGCAGGATAAGATGCTTTGTAGTGTTTTCTTGAATCTTTACCATTCATAAATGAAGTAATAGTTATGAAGCGCTTAGAGTAGTATTCTATATTACTTCATGGTGGTTTCCTGAAAGGTTTGGTGTTTTCTTGAATGTTTATCACCCATAAATGAAGTACTCGCATCAGAAACACTTTTCATAGCATAATAAGATGTTTTGTGGTATTTTCTTGAATCTTTACCACCCATAAATGAAGTAATCGACATGAAGAACAAAGAATGGTATTCTATGCTTCTTCATGATCGGTTCATGAAAGGTTTAGAGATTTCTTGGTAGGTTACCACTCAAAAATGAAGTAATCATATCAGGAACACATATGTTAGTAGGATATGATGCTTTGTGGTGTTTTCTTCAATGGTTATCACCCATAAATGAAGTACTCGGATCATAAACACTTCTGGTAGAAGGATAAAATGCTTTGTGGTGTTTTGTTGAATGTTTACAACCCATAAACGAAATAATAGTCATGAAGAGCTTAGATTGGTAATCTACATTTCTCCGTGGTGGTTTCCTGAGAGGTTTGGAGCTTTCTTGAAAGGTTACCACCCTCAGATAAAGTACTCGGATAAGAAACACTTCTCATAGTAGGATAAGATGCTTTGTGGTGTTTTCTTGAATATTTACCATCCATAAAGGAAGTACTCGAATCATAAACATTTCTCGTAGCAGGATTAAGTGCTTTGTGGTGTTTTGTTGAATGTTTACAACCCATAAACGAAGTAATAGTCATGAAGCGCTTAGAGTGGTATTCAACATTACTTCGTGGTGGTTTCTTGAAAGGTTTGGTGTTTTCTTGAATGTTTACCACCCATAAATGAAGTACTCAGATCATAAACACTTCTCGTAGCAGGATAAAATGTTTTGTGGTGTTTTGTTGAATGTTTACAACCCATAAACATAGTAATAGTCATGAAGAGCTTAGATTGGTATTCTACATTTATCTGTGCTGGTTTCCTGAAAGGTTTGGTGCTTTTCTTGAATGGTTACCACCCATTAATGAAGTACTCGGAACAAAAACACTTCACATAGCATGATAAGATGCTTGTGGTGTTTTCTTGAATCTTTACCATCCATAAATGAAGTACTCGATTCATAAAAACTTATGCAAGAAGGATAAAATGCTTTGTGGTGTTTTGTTGAATGTTTACAACCCATAAATGAAGTAATCAGACATTAAGCACATCGAATGGTATTCTATGCTTCATCATGGTGGTTTCATGAATGGTTTAGAGTTTTCTTGGTTAGTTACCACTCTTAAATGAAGTAATAATATCAGGAATACTTCTGTTAGTAGGATAGGATTCTTTGTGGTGTTTTCTTGAATGGTTATCACCCAAAAATGAAATACTCAGATCATAAACACTTCTCGTAGCAGGATAAAATGTTTTGTGCTGTTTTGTTGAATGTTTACAACCCATAAACGAAGTATTAGTCATGAAGAGCTTAGATTGGTAATCTACATTTCTCCGTGGTGGTTTCTTGAAAGGTTTGAAGCTTTCTTGAAAGGTTACCACCCACAAATGAAGTACTCGGATTAGAAACACTTCTCATAGCAGGATAAGATGCTTTGTAGTGTTTTCTTGAATCTTTACCATTCATAAATGAAGTAATAGTTATGAAGCGCTTAGAGTAGTATTCTATATTACTTCATGGTGGTTTCCTGAAAGGTTTGGTGTTTTCTTGAATGTTTATCACCCATAAATGAAGTACTCGCATCAGAAACACTTTTCATAGCATAATAAGATGTTTTGTGGTATTTTCTTGAATCTTTACCACCCATAAATGAAGTAATCGACATGAAGAACAAAGAATGGTATTCTATGCTTCTTCATGATCGGTTCATGAAAGGTTTAGAGATTTCTTGGTAGGTTACCACTCAAAAATGAAGTAATCATATCAGGAACACATATGTTAGTAGGATATGATGCTTTGTGGTGTTTTCTTCAATGGTTATCACCCATAAATGAAGTACTCGGATCATAAACACTTCTGGTAGAAGGATAAAATGCTTTGTGGTGTTTTGTTGAATGTTTACAACCCATAAACGAAATAATAGTCATGAAGAGCTTAGATTGGTAATCTACATTTCTCCGTGGTGGTTTCCTGAGAGGTTTGGAGCTTTCTTGAAAGGTTACCACCCTCAGATAAAGTACTCGGATAAGAAACACTTCTCATAGTAGGATAAGATGCTTTGTGGTGTTTTCTTGAATATTTACCATCCATAAAGGAAGTACTCGAATCATAAACATTTCTCGTAGCAGGATTAAGTGCTTTGTGGTGTTTTGTTGAATGTTTACAACCCATAAACGAAGTAATAGTCATGAAGCGCTTAGAGTGGTATTCAACATTACTTCGTGGTGGTTTCCTGAAAGGTTTGGAGTTTCTTGAAAGGTTACAACCCATAAATGAAGTACTCGGATCAGAAACAATTCTCGTAGCAGGATAAGATGCTTTGCGATGTTTTCTTGAATGTTTTCCACCCATAAATGAAGAACTCGTATCAGTAACACTTCTCATAGCAGGATATGTTGCTTTGTGGTGTTTTCTTGAATGTAAATGACGTACTCGGAACATAAACACTTCTTTTAGCAGGATAAATGCTTTGTGGTGTTTTGTTGAATGTGTACATCCCATAAACACGTAATATTCATGAATCAATTAGGGTGGTATTCTACATTACTTCGTGGTGGTTTCCTAAAAGGTTTGGAGCTTTCTTGAAAGGTTACCACCAATAAATGAAGTACTCGGATCAGAAACACTTCTCGCAGCAGGATAAAATGCTTTGCAGTGTTTTCTTGAATGTTTACCACCCATAAATGAAGTAATCACACATGAAGCACTTAGAATGATATTTTATGCTTCTTCATGGGGGTTTCATGAAAGGTTTAGAGTTTTTTTGGAAGGTTACCACTCATAAATGAAGTAATCATATCAGGAACACTTCTGTTATTAAGATAAGGATTTGTGCTGTTTTCTTGAATGGTTATCACCCAAAAATGAAGTATTTGAATCATAAACACTTCTCATAGCAGGATAAAATGCTTTGTGGTGTTTTGTTGAATGTTTACAACCCATAAATGAAGTAATACCCATGAAGCGCTTAAAATGGTATTTTACATTTCTCCGTGGTAGTTTCCTGAAAGGTTTGGAGTTTTCTTGGAAGGTTACCACTCATGAATGAAATACTCAGATCAGAAACACTTCTCGTAGCAGGATAAGATGCCTTGCTATGTTTTCTTGAATTTTATCACCCATAAACGAAGTAATAGTTATGAAGCGCTTAGAGTGGTATTCTATATTACTTCATGGTGGTTTCCTGAAAGGTTTGGTGTTTTCTTGAATGTTTACCACCCATAAATGAAGTACTCGCAACAGAAACACTTCTCATAGATGTTTTGTGGTATTTTCTTGAATCTTTGCCACCCATAAATGAGGTAATCAGACATGAAGAACATAGAATGGTATTCTATGCTTCTTCATGGTCGGTTCATGAAAGGTTTAGAGATTTCTTGGTAGGTTACCACTCAAAAATGAAGTAATCATATCAGGAACACATATGTTAGTAGGATATAATGATTTGTGGTGTTTACTTGAATGGTTATCACCAATAAATGAAGTACTCGGATCATAAACTCTTCTCGTAGAAGGATAAAATGCTATGTGGTGTTTTGTTGAATGTTTACAACCCATAAACATAGTAATAGTCATGAAGAGCTTAGATTGGTATTCTACATTTATCTGTGCTGGTTTCCTGAAAGGTTTGGAGCTTTTCTTGAATGGTTACCACCCATTAATGAAGTACTCGGAACAAAAACACTTCACATAGCATGATAAGATGCTTGTGGTGTTTTCTTGAATCTTTACCATCCATAAATGAAGTACTCGGATCATAAAAACTTATGCTAGAAGGATAAAATGCTTTGTGGTGTTTTGTTGAATGTTTACAACCCATAAATGAAGTAATCAGACATTAAGCACATCGAATGGTATTCTATGCTTCATCATGGTGGTTTCATGAATGGTTTAGAGTTTTCTTGGTTAGTTACCACTCTTAAATGAAGTAATAATATCAGGAATACTTCTGTTAGTAGGATAGGATTCTTTGTGGTGTTTTCTTGAATGGTTATTACCCAAAAATGAAATACTCAGATCATAAACACTTCTCGTAGCAGGATAAAATGTTTTGTGGTGTTTTGTTGAATGTTTACAACCCATAAACGAAGTGTTAGTCATGAAGAGCTTAGATTGGTAATCTACATTTCTCCGTGGTGGTTTCCTGAAAGGTTTGGAGCTTTCTTGAATGGTTACCACCCATTAATGAAGTACTCAGATCAGAAACACTTCTCATAGCAGGATAAGATGCTTGTGGTGTTTTCTTGAATCTTTACCATCCATAAATGAAGTACTCGGATCATAAACACTTCTGGTAGAAGGATAAAATGCTTTGTGGTGTTTTGTTGAATGTTTACAACCCATAAACGAAATAATAGTCATGAAGAGCTTAGATTGGTAATCTACATTTCTCCGTGGTGGTTTCCTGAGAGGTTTGGAGCTTTCTTGAAAGGTTACCACCCTCAGATAAAGTACTCGGATAAGAAACACTTCTCATAGTAGGATAAGATGCTTTGTGGTGTTTTCTTGAATATTTACCATCCATAAAGGAAGTACTCGAATCATAAACATTTCTCGTAGCAGGATTAAGTGCTTTGTGGTGTTTTGTTGAATGTTTACAACCCATAAACGAAGTAATAGTCATGAAGCGCTTAGAGTGGTATTCAACATTACTTCGTGGTGGTTTCCTGAAAGGTTTGGAGTTTCTTGAAAGGTTACAACCCATAAATGAAGTACTCGGATCAGAAACAATTCTCGTAGCAGGATAAGATGCTTTGCGATGTTTTCTTGAATGTTTTCCACCCATAAATGAAGAACTCGTATCAGTAACACTTCTCATAGCAGGATATGTTGCTTTGTGGTGTTTTCTTGAATGTAAATGACGTACTCGGAACATAAACACTTCTTTTAGCAGGATAAATGCTTTGTGGTGTTTTGTTGAATGTGTACATCCCATAAACGAAGTAATATTCATGAAGCAATTAGGGTGGTATTCTACATTACTTCGTGGTGGTTTCCTAAAAGGTTTGGAGCTTTCTTGAAAGGTTACCACCAATAAATGAAGTACTCGGATCAGAAACACTTCTCGCAGCAGGATAAAATGCTTTGCAGTGTTTTCTTGAATGTTTACCACCCATAAATGAAGTAATCACACATGAAGCACTTAGAATGATATTTTATGCTTCTTCATGGGGGTTTCATGAAAGGTTTAGAGTTTTTTTGGAAGGTTACCACTCATAAATGAAGTAATCATATCAGGAACACTTCTGTTATTAAGATAAGGATTTGTGCTGTTTTCTTGAATGGTTATCACCCAAAAATGAAGTATTTGAATCATAAACACTTCTCATAGCAGGATAAAATGCTTTGTGGTGTTTTGTTGAATGTTTACAACCCATAAATGAAGTAATACCCATGAAGCGCTTAAAATGGTATTTTACATTTCTCCGTGGTAGTTTCCTGAAAGGTTTGGAGTTTTCTTGGAAGGTTACCACTCATGAATGAAATACTCAGATCAGAAACACTTCTCGTAGCAGGATAAGATGCCTTGCTATGTTTTCTTGAATTTTATCACCCATAAACGAAGTAATAGTTATGAAGCGCTTAGAGTGGTATTCTATATTACTTCATGGTGGTTTCCTGAAAGGTTTGGTGTTTTCTTGAATGTTTACCACCCATAAATGAAGTACTCGCAACAGAAACACTTCTCATAGATGTTTTGTGGTATTTTCTTGAATCTTTGCCACCCATAAATGAGGTAATCAGACATGAAGAACATAGAATGGTATTCTATGCTTCTTCATGGTCGGTTCATGAAAGGTTTAGAGATTTCTTGGTAGGTTACCACTCAAAAATGAAGTAATCATATCAGGAACACATTTGTTAGTAGGATATGATGATTTGTGGTGTTTACTTGAATGGTTATCACCAATAAATGAAGTACTCGGATCATAAACTCTTCTCGTAGAAGGATAAAATGCTATGTGGTGTTTTGTTGAATGTTTACAACCCATAAACATAGTAATAATCATGAAGAGCTTAGATTGGTATTCTACATTTATCTGTGCTGGTTTCCTGAAAGGTTTGGAGCTTTTCTTGAATGGTTACCACCCATTAATGAAGTACTCGGAACAAAAACACTTCACATAGCATGATAAGATGCTTGTGGTGTTTTCTTGAATCTTTACCATCCATAAATGAAGTACTCGGATCATAAAAACTTATGCTAGAAGGATAAAATGCTTTGTGGTGTTTTGTTGAATGTTTACAACCCATAAATGAAGTAATCAGACATTAAGCACATCGAATGGTATTCTATGCTTCATCATGGTGGTTTCATGAATGGTTTAGAGTTTTCTTGGTTAGTTACCACTCTTAAATGAAGTAATAATATCAGGAATACTTCTGTTAGTAGGATAGGATTCTTTGTGGTGTTTTCTTGAATGGTTATCAACCAAAAATGAAATACTCAGATCATAAACACTTCTCGTAGCAGGATAAAATGTTTTGTGGTGTTTTGTTGAATGTTTACAACCCATAAACGAAGTATTAGTCATGAAGAGCTTAGATTGGTAATCTACATTTCTCCGTGGTGGTTTCCTGAAAGGTTTGGAGCTTTCTTGAAAGGTTACCACCCACAAATGAAGTACTCGGATTAGAAACACTTCTCATAGCAGGATAAGATGCTTTGTAGTGTTTTCTTGAATCTTTACCATTCATAAATGAAGTAATAGTTATGAAGCGCTTAGAGTAGTATTCTATATTACTTCATGGTGGTTTCCTGAAAGGTTTGGTGTTTTCTTGAATGTTTATCACCCATAAATGAAGTACTCGCATCAGAAACACTTTTCATAGCATAATAAGATGTTTTGTGGTATTTTCTTGAATCTTTACCACCCATAAATGAAGTAATCGACATGAAGAACAAAGAATGGTATTCTATGCTTCTTCATGATCGGTTCATGAAAGGTTTAGAGATTTCTTGGTAGGTTACCACTCAAAAATGAAGTAATCATATCAGGAACACATATGTTAGTAGGATATGATGCTTTGTGGTGTTTTCTTCAATGGTTATCACCCATAAATGAAGTACTCGGATCATAAACACTTCTGGTAGAAGGATAAAATGCTTTGTGGTGTTTTGTTGAATGTTTACAACCCATAAACGAAATAATAGTCATGAAGAGCTTAGATTGGTAATCTACATTTCTCCGTGGTGGTTTCCTGAGAGGTTTGGAGCTTTCTTGAAAGGTTACCACCCTCAGATAAAGTACTCGGATAAGAAACACTTCTCATAGTAGGATAAGATGCTTTGTGGTGTTTTCTTGAATATTTACCATCCATAAAGGAAGTACTCGAATCATAAACATTTCTCGTAGCAGGATTAAGTGCTTTGTGGTGTTTTGTTGAATGTTTACAACCCATAAACGAAGTAATAGTCATGAAGCGCTTAGAGTGGTATTCAACATTACTTCGTGGTGGTTTCCTGAAAGGTTTGGAGTTTCTTGAAAGGTTACAACCCATAAATGAAGTACTCGGATCAGAAACAATTCTCGTAGCAGGATAAGATGCTTTGCGATGTTTTCTTGAATGTTTTCCACCCATAAATGAAGAACTCGTATCAGTAACACTTCTCATAGCAGGATATGTTGCTTTGTGGTGTTTTCTTGAATGTAAATGACGTACTCGGAACATAAACACTTCTTTTAGCAGGATAAATGCTTTGTGGTGTTTTGTTGAATGTGTACATCCCATAAACGAAGTAATATTCATGAAGCAATTAGGGTGGTATTCTACATTACTTCGTGGTGGTTTCCTAAAAGGTTTGGAGCTTTCTTGAAAGGTTACCACCAATAAATGAAGTACTCGGATCAGAAACACTTCTCGCAGCAGGATAAAATGCTTTGCAGTGTTTTCTTGAATGTTTACCACCCATAAATGAAGTAATCACACATGAAGCACTTAGAATGATATTTTATGCTTCTTCATGGGGGTTTCATGAAAGGTTTAGAGTTTTTTTGGAAGGTTACCACTCATAAATGAAGTAATCATATCAGGAACACTTCTGTTATTAAGATAAGGATTTGTGCTGTTTTCTTGAATGGTTATCACCCAAAAATGAAGTATTTGAATCATAAACACTTCTCATAGCAGGATAAAATGCTTTGTGGTGTTTTGTTGAATGTTTACAACCCATAAATGAAGTAATACCCATGAAGCGCTTAAAATGGTATTTTACATTTCTCCGTGGTAGTTTCCTGAAAGGTTTGGAGTTTTCTTGGAAGGTTACCACTCATGAATGAAATACTCAGATCAGAAACACTTCTCGTAGCAGGATAAGATGCCTTGCTATGTTTTCTTGAATTTTATCACCCATAAACGAAGTAATAGTTATGAAGCGCTTAGAGTGGTATTCTATATTACTTCATGGTGGTTTCCTGAAAGGTTTGGTGTTTTCTTGAATGTTTACCACCCATAAATGAAGTACTCGCAACAGAAACACTTCTCATAGATGTTTTGTGGTATTTTCTTGAATCTTTGCCACCCATAAATGAGGTAATCAGACATGAAGAACATAGAATGGTATTCTATGCTTCTTCATGGTCGGTTCATGAAAGGTTTAGAGATTTCTTGGTAGGTTACCACTCAAAAATGAAGTAATCATATCAGGAACACATTTGTTAGTAGGATATGATGATTTGTGGTGTTTACTTGAATGGTTATCACCAATAAATGAAGTACTCGGATCATAAACTCTTCTCGTAGAAGGATAAAATGCTATGTGGTGTTTTGTTGAATGTTTACAACCCATAAACATAGTAATAATCATGAAGAGCTTAGATTGGTATTCTACATTTATCTGTGCTGGTTTCCTGAAAGGTTTGGAGCTTTTCTTGAATGGTTACCACCCATTAATGAAGTACTCGGAACAAAAACACTTCACATAGCATGATAAGATGCTTGTGGTGTTTTCTTGAATCTTTACCATCCATAAATGAAGTACTCGGATCATAAAAACTTATGCTAGAAGGATAAAATGCTTTGTGGTGTTTTGTTGAATGTTTACAACCCATAAATGAAGTAATCAGACATTAAGCACATCGAATGGTATTCTATGCTTCATCATGGTGGTTTCATGAATGGTTTAGAGTTTTCTTGGTTAGTTACCACTCTTAAATGAAGTAATAATATCAGGAATACTTCTGTTAGTAGGATAGGATTCTTTGTGGTGTTTTCTTGAATGGTTATCAACCAAAAATGAAATACTCAGATCATAAACACTTCTCGTAGCAGGATAAAATGTTTTGTGGTGTTTTGTTGAATGTTTACAACCCATAAACGAAGTATTAGTCATGAAGAGCTTAGATTGGTAATCTACATTTCTCCGTGGTGGTTTCCTGAAAGGTTTGGAGCTTTCTTGAAAGGTTACCACCCACAAATGAAGTACTCGGATTAGAAACACTTCTCATAGCAGGATAAGATGCTTTGTAGTGTTTTCTTGAATCTTTACCATTCATAAATGAAGTAATAGTTATGAAGCGCTTAGAGTAGTATTCTATATTACTTCATGGTGGTTTCCTGAAAGGTTTGGTGTTTTCTTGAATGTTTATCACCCATAAATGAAGTACTCGCATCAGAAACACTTTTCATAGCATAATAAGATGTTTTGTGGTATTTTCTTGAATCTTTACCACCCATAAATGAAGTAATCGACATGAAGAACAAAGAATGGTATTATATGCTTCTTCATGATCGGTTCATGAAAGGTTTAGAGATTTCTTGGTAGGTTACCACTCAAAAATGAAGTAATCATATCAGGAACACATATGTTAGTAGGATATGATGCTTTGTGGTGTTTTCTTCAATGGTTATCACCCATAAATGAAGTACTCGGATCATAAACACTTCTGGTAGAAGGATAAAATGCTTTGTGGTGTTTTGTTGAATGTTTACAACCCATAAACGAAATAATAGTCATGAAGAGCTTAGATTGGTAATCTACATTTCTCCGTGGTGGTTTCCTGAGAGGTTTGGAGCTTTCTTGAAAGGTTACCACCCTCAGATAAAGTACTCGGATAAGAAACACTTCTCATAGTAGGATAAGATGCTTTGTGGTGTTTTCTTGAATATTTACCATCCATAAAGGAAGTACTCGAATCATAAACATTTCTCGTAGCAGGATTAAGTGCTTTGTGGTGTTTTGTTGAATGTTTACAACCCATAAACGAAGTAATAGTCATGAAGCGCTTAGAGTGGTATTCAACATTACTTCGTGGTGGTTTCCTGAAAGGTTTGGAGTTTCTTGAAAGGTTACAATCCATAAATGAAGTACTCGGATCAGAAACAATTCTCGTAGCAGGATAAGATGCTTTGCGATGTTTTCTTGAATGTTTTCCACCCATAAATGAAGAACTCGTATCAGTAACACTTCTCATAGCAGGATATGTTGCTTTGTGGTGTTTTCTTGAATGTAAATGACGTACTCGGAACATAAACACTTCTTTTAGCAGGATAAATGCTTTGTGGTGTTTTGTTGAATGTGTACATCCCATAAACGAAGTAATATTCATGAAGCAATTAGGGTGGTATTCTACATTACTTCGTGGTGGTTTCCTAAAAGGTTTGGAGCTTTCTTGAAAGGTTACCACCAATAAATGAAGTACTCGGATCAGAAACACTTCTCGCAGCAGGATAAAATGCTTTGCAGTGTTTTCTTGAATGTTTACCACCCATAAATGAAGTAATCACACATGAAGCACTTAGAATGATATTTTATGCTTCTTCATGGGGGTTTCATGAAAGGTTTAGAGTTTTTTTGGAAGGTTACCACTCATAAATGAAGTAATCATATCAGGAACACTTCTGTTATTAAGATAAGGATTTGTGCTGTTTTCTTGAATGGTTATCACCCAAAAATGAAGTATTTGAATCATAAACACTTCTCATAGCAGGATAAAATGCTTTGTGGTGTTTTGTTGAATGTTTACAACCCATAAATGAAGTAATACCCATGAAGCGCTTAAAATGGTATTTTACATTTCTCCGTGGTAGTTTCCTGAAAGGTTTGGAGTTTTCTTGGAAGGTTACCACTCATGAATGAAATACTCAGATCAGAAACACTTCTCGTAGCAGGATAAGATGCCTTGCTATGTTTTCTTGAATTTTATCACCCATAAACGAAGTAATAGTTATGAAGCGCTTAGAGTGGTATTCTATATTACTTCATGGTGGTTTCCTGAAAGGTTTGGTGTTTTCTTGAATGTTTACCACCCATAAATGAAGTACTCGCAACAGAAACACTTCTCATAGATGTTTTGTGGTATTTTCTTGAATCTTTGCCACCCATAAATGAGGTAATCAGACATGAAGAACATAGAATGGTATTCTATGCTTCTTCATGGTCGGTTCATGAAAGGTTTAGAGATTTCTTGGTAGGTTACCACTCAAAAATGAAGTAATCATATCAGGAACACATTTGTTAGTAGGATATGATGATTTGTGGTGTTTACTTGAATGGTTATCACCAATAAATGAAGTACTCGGATCATAAACTCTTCTCGTAGAAGGATAAAATGCTATGTGGTGTTTTGTTGAATGTTTACAACCCATAAACATAGTAATAATCATGAAGAGCTTAGATTGGTATTCTACATTTATCTGTGCTGGTTTCCTGAAAGGTTTGGAGCTTTTCTTGAATGGTTACCACCCATTAATGAAGTACTCGGAACAAAAACACTTCACATAGCATGATAAGATGCTTGTGGTGTTTTCTTGAATCTTTACCATCCATAAATGAAGTACTCGGATCATAAAAACTTATGCTAGAAGGATAAAATGCTTTGTGGTGTTTTGTTGAATGTTTACAACCCATAAATGAAGTAATCAGACATTAAGCACATCGAATGGTATTCTATGCTTCATCATGGTGGTTTCATGAATGGTTTAGAGTTTTCTTGGTTAGTTACCACTCTTAAATGAAGTAATAATATCAGGAATACTTCTGTTAGTAGGATAGGATTCTTTGTGGTGTTTTCTTGAATGGTTATCAACCAAAAATGAAATACTCAGATCATAAACACTTCTCGTAGCAGGATAAAATGTTTTGTGGTGTTTTGTTGAATGTTTACAACCCATAAACGAAGTATTAGTCATGAAGAGCTTAGATTGGTAATCTACATTTCTCCGTGGTGGTTTCCTGAAAGGTTTGGAGCTTTCTTGAAAGGTTACCACCCACAAATGAAGTACTCGGATTAGAAACACTTCTCATAGCAGGATAAGATGCTTTGTAGTGTTTTCTTGAATCTTTACCATTCATAAATGAAGTAATAGTTATGAAGCGCTTAGAGTAGTATTCTATATTACTTCATGGTGGTTTCCTGAAAGGTTTGGTGTTTTCTTGAATGTTTATCACCCATAAATGAAGTACTCGCATCAGAAACACTTTTCATAGCATAATAAGATGTTTTGTGGTATTTTCTTGAATCTTTACCACCCATAAATGAAGTAATCGACATGAAGAACAAAGAATGGTATTCTATGCTTCTTCATGATCGGTTCATGAAAGGTTTAGAGATTTCTTGGTAGGTTACCACTCAAAAATGAAGTAATCATATCAGGAACACATATGTTAGTAGGATATGATGCTTTGTGGTGTTTTCTTCAATGGTTATCACCCATAAATGAAGTACTCGGATCATAAACACTTCTGGTAGAAGGATAAAATGCTTTGTGGTGTTTTGTTGAATGTTTACAACCCATAAACGAAATAATAGTCATGAAGAGCTTAGATTGGTAATCTACATTTCTCCGTGGTGGTTTCCTGAGAGGTTTGGAGCTTTCTTGAAAGGTTACCACCCTCAGATAAAGTACTCGGATAAGAAACACTTCTCATAGTAGGATAAGATGCTTTGTGGTGTTTTCTTGAATATTTACCATCCATAAAGGAAGTACTCGAATCATAAACATTTCTCGTAGCAGGATTAAGTGCTTTGTGGTGTTTTGTTGAATGTTTACAACCCATAAACGAAGTAATAGTCATGAAGCGCTTAGAGTGGTATTCAACATTACTTCGTGGTGGTTTCCTGAAAGGTTTGGAGTTTCTTGAAAGGTTACAACCCATAAATGAAGTACTCGGATCAGAAACAATTCTCGTAGCAGGATAAGATGCTTTGCGATGTTTTCTTGAATGTTTTCCACCCATAAATGAAGAACTCGTATCAGTAACACTTCTCATAGCAGGATATGTTGCTTTGTGGTGTTTTCTTGAATGTAAATGACGTACTCGGAACATAAACACTTCTTTTAGCAGGATAAATGCTTTGTGGTGTTTTGTTGAATGTGTACATCCCATAAACGAAGTAATATTCATGAAGCAATTAGGGTGGTATTCTACATTACTTCGTGGTGGTTTCCTAAAAGGTTTGGAGCTTTCTTGAAAGGTTACCACCAATAAATGAAGTACTCGGATCAGAAACACTTCTCGCAGCAGGATAAAATGCTTTGCAGTGTTTTCTTGAATGTTTACCACCCATAAATGAAGTAATCACACATGAAGCACTTAGAATGATATTTTATGCTTCTTCATGGGGGTTTCATGAAAGGTTTAGAGTTTTTTTGGAAGGTTACCACTCATAAATTAAGTAATCATATCAGGAACACTTCTGTTATTAAGATAAGGATTTGTGCTGTTTTCTTGAATGGTTATCACCCAAAAATGAAGTATTTGAATCATAAACACTTCTCATAGCAGGATAAAATGCTTTGTGGTGTTTTGTTGAATGTTTACAACCCATAAATGAAGTAATACCCATGAAGCGCTTAAAATGGTATTTTACATTTCTCCGTGGTAGTTTCCTGAAAGGTTTGGAGTTTTCTTGGAAGGTTACCACTCATGAATGAAATACTCAGATCAGAAACACTTCTCGTAGCAGGATAAGATGCCTTGCTATGTTTTCTTGAATTTTATCACCCATAAACGAAGTAATAGTTATGAAGCGCTTAGAGTGGTATTCTATATTACTTCATGGTGGTTTCCTGAAAGGTTTGGTGTTTTCTTGAATGTTTACCACCCATAAATGAAGTACTCGCAACAGAAACACTTCTCATAGATGTTTTGTGGTATTTTCTTGAATCTTTACCACCCATAAATGAGGTAATCAGACATGAAGAACATAGAATGGTATTCTATGCTTCTTCATGGTCGGTTCATGAAAGGTTTAGAGATTTCTTGGTAGGTTACCACTCAAAAATGAAGTAATCATATCAGGAACACATTTGTTAGTAGGATATGATGATTTGTGGTGTTTACTTGAATGGTTATCACCAATAAATGAAGTACTCGGATCATAAACTCTTCTCGTAGAAGGATAAAATGCTATGTGGTGTTTTGTTGAATGTTTACAACCCATAAACATAGTAATAATCATGAAGAGCTTAGATTGGTATTCTACATTTATCTGTGCTGGTTTCCTGAAAGGTTTGGAGCTTTTCTTGAATGGTTACCACCCATTAATGAAGTACTCGGAACAAAAACACTTCACATAGCATGATAAGATGCTTGTGGTGTTTTCTTGAATCTTTACCATCCATAAATGAAGTACTCGGATCATAAAAACTTATGCTAGAAGGATAAAATGCTTTGTGGTGTTTTGTTGAATGTTTACAACCCATAAATGAAGTAATCAGACATTAAGCACATCGAATGGTATTCTATGCTTCATCATGGTGGTTTCATGAATGGTTTAGAGTTTTCTTGGTTAGTTACCACTCTTAAATGAAGTAATAATATCAGGAATACTTCTGTTAGTAGGATAGGATTCTTTGTGGTGTTTTCTTGAATGGTTATCAACCAAAAATGAAATACTCAGATCATAAACACTTCTCGTAGCAGGATAAAATGTTTTGTGGTGTTTTGTTGAATGTTTACAACCCATAAACGAAGTATTAGTCATGAAGAGCTTAGATTGGTAATCTACATTTCTCCGTGGTGGTTTCCTGAAAGGTTTGGAGCTTTCTTGAAAGGTTACCACCCACAAATGAAGTACTCGGATTAGAAACACTTCTCATAGCAGGATAAGATGCTTTGTAGTGTTTTCTTGAATCTTTACCATTCATAAATGAAGTAATAGTTATGAAGCGCTTAGAGTAGTATTCTATATTACTTCATGGTGGTTTCCTGAAAGGTTTGGTGTTTTCTTGAATGTTTATCACCCATAAATGAAGTACTCGCATCAGAAACACTTTTCATAGCATAATAAGATGTTTTGTGGTATTTTCTTGAATCTTTACCACCCATAAATGAAGTAATCGACATGAAGAACAAAGAATGGTATTCTATGCTTCTTCATGATCGGTTCATGAAAGGTTTAGAGATTTCTTGGTAGGTTACCACTCAAAAATGAAGTAATCATATCAGGAACACATATGTTAGTAGGATATGATGCTTTGTGGTGTTTTCTTCAATGGTTATCACCCATAAATGAAGTACTCGGATCATAAACACTTCTGGTAGAAGGATAAAATGCTTTGTGGTGTTTTGTTGAATGTTTACAACCCATAAACGAAATAATAGTCATGAAGAGCTTAGATTGGTAATCTACATTTCTCCGTGGTGGTTTCCTGAGAGGTTTGGAGCTTTCTTGAAAGGTTACCACCCTCAGATAAAGTACTCGGATAAGAATCACTTCTCATAGTAGGATAAGATGTTTTGTGGTGTTTTCTTGAATATTTACCATCCATAAAGGAAGTACTCGAATCATAAACATTTCTCGTAGCAGGATTAAGTGCTTTGTGGTGTTTTGTTGAATGTTTACAACCCATAAACGAAGTAATAGTCATGAAGCGCTTAGAGTGGTATTCAACATTACTTCGTGGTGGTTTCCTGAAAGGTTTGGAGTTTCTTGAAAGGTTACAACCCATAAATGAAGTACTCGGATCAGAAACAATTCTCGTAGCAGGATAAGATGCTTTGCGATGTTTTCTTGAATGTTTTCCACCCATAAATGAAGAACTCGTATCAGAAACACTTCTCATAGCAGGATAAGATGCTTGTGGTGTTTTCTTGAATCTTTACCATCCATAAATGAAGTACTCGGATCATAAACACTTCTGGTAGAAGGATAAAATGCTTTGTGGTGTTTTGTTGAATGTTTACAACCCATAAACGAAATAATAGTCATGAAGAGCTTAGATTGGTAATCTACATTTCTCCGTGGTGGTTTCCTGAGAGGTTTGGAGCTTTCTTGAAAGGTTACCACCCTCAGATAAAGTACTCGGATAAGAATCACTTCTCATAGTAGGATAAGATGCTTTGTGGTGTTTTCTTGAATATTTACCATCCATAAAGGAAGTACTCGAATCATAAACATTTCTCGTAGCAGGATTAAGTGCTTTGTGGTGTTTTGTTGAATGTTTACAACCCATAAACGAAGTAATAGTCATGAAGCGCTTAGAGTGGTATTCAACATTACTTCGTGGTGGTTTCCTGAAAGGTTTGGAGTTTCTTGAAAGGTTACAACCCATAAATGAAGTACTCGGATCAGAAACAATTCTCGTAGCAGGATAAGATGCTTTGCGATGTTTTCTTGAATGTTTTCCACCCATAAATGAAGAACTCGTATCAGTAACACTTCTCATAGCAGGATATGTTGCTTTGTGGTGTTTTCTTGAATGTAAATGACGTACTCGGAACATAAACACTTCTTTTAGCAGGATAAATGCTTTGTGGTGTTTTGTTGAATGTGTACATCCCATAAACGAAGTAATATTCATGAAGCAATTAGGGTGGTATTCTACATTACTTCGTGGTGGTTTCCTAAAAGGTTTGGAGCTTTCTTGAAAGGTTACCACCAATAAATGAAGTACTCGGATCAGAAACACTTCTCGCAGCAGGATAAAATGCTTTGCAGTGTTTTCTTGAATGTTTACCACCCATAAATGAAGTAATCACACATGAAGCACTTAGAATGATATTTTATGCTTCTTCATGGGGGTTTCATGAAAGGTTTAGAGTTTTTTTGGAAGGTTACCACTCATAAATGAAGTAATCATATCAGGAACACTTCTGTTATTAAGATAAGGATTTGTGCTGTTTTCTTGAATGGTTATCACCCAAAAATGAAGTATTTGAATCATAAACACTTCTCATAGCAGGATAAAATGCTTTGTGGTGTTTTGTTGAATGTTTACAACCCATAAATGAAGTAATACCCATGAAGCGCTTAAAATGGTATTTTACATTTCTCCGTGGTAGTTTCCTGAAAGGTTTGGAGTTTTCTTGGAAGGTTACCACTCATGAATGAAATACTCAGATCAGAAACACTTCTCGTAGCAGGATAAGATGCCTTGCTATGTTTTCTTGAATTTTATCACCCATAAACGAAGTAATAGTTATGAAACGCTTAGAGTGGTATTCTATATTACTTCATGGTGGTTTCCTGAAAGGTTTGGTGTTTTCTTGAATGTTTACCACCCATAAATGAAGTACTCGCAACAGAAACACTTCTCATAGATGTTTTGTGGTATTTTCTTGAATCTTTGCCACCCATAAATGAGGTAATCAGACATGAAGAACATAGAATGGTATTCTATGCTTCTTCATGGTCGGTTCATGAAAGGTTTAGAGATTTCTTGGTAGGTTACCACTCAAAAATGAAGTAATCATATCAGGAACACATATGTTAGTAGGATATGATGCTTTGTGTTGTTTTCTTCAATGGTTATCACCCATAAATGAAGTACTCGGATCATAAACTCTTCTCGTAGAAGGATAAAATGCTTTGTGGTATTTTGTTGGATGTTTACAACCCATAAACATAGTAATAGTCATGAAGAGCTTAGATTGGTATTCTACATTTATCTGTGCAGGTTTCCTGAAAGGTTTGGAGCTTTCTTGAATGGTTACCACCCATTAATGAAGTACTCAGATCAGAAACACTTCTCATAGCAGGATAAGATGCTTGTGGTGTTTTCTTGAATCTTTACCATCCATAAATGAAGTACTCGGATCATAAACACTTCTGGTAGAAGGATAAAATGCTTTGTGGTGTTTTGTTGAATGTTTACAACCCATAAACGAAATAATAGTCATGAAGAGCTTAGATTGGTAATCTACATTTCTCCGTGGTGGTTTCCTGAGAGGTTTGGAGCTTTCTTGAAAGGTTACCACCCTCAGATAAAGTACTCGGATAAGAATCACTTCTCATAGTAGGATAAGATGCTTTGTGGTGTTTTCTTGAATATTTACCATCCATAAAGGAAGTACTCGAATCATAAACATTTCTCGTAGCAGGATTAAGTGCTTTGTGGTGTTTTGTTGAATGTTTACAACCCATAAACGAAGTAATAGTCATGAAGCGCTTAGAGTGGTATTCAACATTACTTCGTGGTGGTTTCCTGAAAGGTTTGGAGTTTCTTGAAAGGTTACAACCCATAAATGAAGTACTCGGATCAGAAACAATTCTCGTAGCAGGATAAGATGCTTTGCGATGTTTTCTTGAATGTTTTCCACCCATAAATGAAGAACTCGTATCAGTAACACTTCTCATAGCAGGATATGTTGCTTTGTGGTGTTTTCTTGAATGTAAATGACGTACTCGGAACATAAACACTTCTTTTAGCAGGATAAATGCTTTGTGGTGTTTTGTTGAATGTGTACATCCCATAAACGAAGTAATATTCATGAAGCAATTAGGGTGGTATTCTACATTACTTCGTGGTGGTTTCCTAAAAGGTTTGGAGCTTTCTTGAAAGGTTACCACCAATAAATGAAGTACTCGGATCAGAAACACTTCTCGCAGCAGGATAAAATGCTTTGCAGTGTTTTCTTGAATGTTTACCACCCATAAATGAAGTAATCACACATGAAGCACTTAGAATGATATTTTATGCTTCTTCATGGGGGTTTAATGAAAGGTTTAGAGTTTTTTTGGAAGGTTACCACTCATAAATGAAGTAATCATATCAGGAACACTTCTGTTATTAAGATAAGGATTTGTGCTGTTTTCTTGAATGGTTATCACCCAAAAATGAAGTATTTGAATCATAAACACTTCTCATAGCAGGATAAAATGCTTTGTGGTGTTTTGTTGAATGTCTACAACCCATAAATGAAGTAATACCCATGAAGCGCTTAAAATGGTATTTTACATTTCTCCGTGGTAGTTTCCTGAAAGGTTTGGAGTTTTCTTGGAAGGTTACCACTCATGAATGAAATACTCAGATCAGAAACACTTCTCGTAGCAGGATAAGATGCCTTGCTATGTTTTCTTGAATTTTATCACCCATAAACGAAGTAATAGTTATGAAGCGCTTAGAGTGGTATTCTATATTACTTCATGGTGGTTTCCTGAAAGGTTTGGTGTTTTCTTGAATGTTTACCACCCATAAATGAAGTACTCGCAACAGAAACACTTCTCATAGATGTTTTGTGGTATTTTCTTGAATCTTTGCCACCCATAAATGAGGTAATCAGACATGAAGAACATAGAATGGTATTCTATGCTTCTTCATGGTCGGTTCATGAAAGGTTTAGAGATTTCTTGGTAGGTTACCACTCAAAAATGAAGTAATCATATCAGGAACACATATGTTAGTAGGATATGATGCTTTGTGTTGTTTTCTTCAATGGTTATCACCCATAAATGAAGTACTCGGATCATAAACTCTTCTCGTAGAAGGATAAAATGCTTTGTGGTATTTTGTTGGATGTTTACAACCCATAAACATAGTAATAGTCATGAAGAGCTTAGATTGGTATTCTACATTTATCTGTGCTGGTTTCCTGAAAGGTTTGGAGCTTTCTTGAATGGTTACCACCCATTAATGAAGTACTCAGATCAGAAACACTTCTCATAGCAGGATAAGATGCTTGTGGTGTTTTCTTGAATCTTTACCATCCATAAATGAAGTACTCGGATCATAAACACTTCTGGTAGAAGGATAAAATGCTTTGTGGTGTTTTGTTGAATGTTTACAACCCATAAACGAAATAATAGTCATGAAGAGCTTAGATTGGTAATCTACATTTCTCCGTGGTGGTTTCCTGAGAGGTTTGGAGCTTTCTTGAAAGGTTACCACCCTCAGATAAAGTACTCGGATAAGAATCACTTCTCATAGTAGGATAAGATGCTTTGTGGTGTTTTCTTGAATATTTACCATCCATAAAGGAAGTACTCGAATCATAAACATTTCTCGTAGCAGGATTAAGTGCTTTGTGGTGTTTTGTTGAATGTTTACAACCCATAAACGAAGTAATAGTCATGAAGCGCTTAGAGTGGTATTCAACATTACTTCGTGGTGGTTTCCTGAAAGGTTTGGAGTTTCTTGAAAGGTTACAACCCATAAATGAAGTACTCGGATCAGAAACAATTCTCGTAGCAGGATAAGATGCTTTGCGATGTTTTCTTGAATGTTTTCCACCCATAAATGAAGAACTCGTATCAGTAACACTTCTCATAGCAGGATATGTTGCTTTGTGGTGTTTTCTTGAATGTAAATGACGTACTCGGAACATAAACACTTCTTTTAGCAGGATAAATGCTTTGTGGTGTTTTGTTGAATGTGTACATCCCATAAACGAAGTAATATTCATGAAGCAATTAGGGTGGTATTCTACATTACTTCGTGGTGGTTTCCTAAAAGGTTTGGAGCTTTCTTGAAAGGTTACCACCAATAAATGAAGTACTCGGATCAGAAACACTTCTCGCAGCAGGATAAAATGCTTTGCAGTGTTTTCTTGAATGTTTACCACCCATAAATGAAGTAATCACACATGAAGCACTTAGAATGATATTTTATGCTTCTTCATGGGGGTTTCATGAAAGGTTTAGAGTTTTTTTGGAAGGTTACCACTCATAAATGAAGTAATCATATCAGGAACACTTCTGTTATTAAGATAAGGATTTGTGCTGTTTTCTTGAATGGTTATCACCCAAAAATGAAGTATTTGAATCATAAACACTTCTCATAGCAGGATAAAATGCTTTGTGGTGTTTTGTTGAATGTTTACAACCCATAAATGAAGTAATACCCATGAAGCGCTTAAAATGGTATTTACATTTCTCCGTGGTAGTTTCCTGAAAGGTTTGGAGTTTTCTTGGAAGGTTACCACTCATGAATGAAATACTCAGATCAGAAACACTTCTCGTAGCAGGATAAGATGCCTTGCTATGTTTTCTTGAATTTTATCACCCATAAACGAAGTAATAGTTATGAAGCGCTTAGAGTGGTATTCTATATTACTTCATGGTGGTTTCCTGAAAGGTTTGGTGTTTTCTTGAATGTTTACCACCCATAAATGAAGTACTCGCAACAGAAACACTTCTCATAGATGTTTTGTGGTATTTTCTTGAATCTTTGCCACCCATAAATGAGGTAATCAGACATGAAGAACATAGAATGGTATTCTATGCTTCTTCATGGTCGGTTCATGAAAGGTTTAGAGATTTCTTGGTAGGTTACCACTCAAAAATGAAGTAATCATATCAGGAACACATATGTTAGTAGGATATGATGATTTGTGGTGTTTACTTGAATGGTTATCACCTATAAATGAAGTACTCGGATCATAAACTCTTCTCGTAGAAGGATAAAATGCTATGTGGTGTTTTGTTGAATGTTTACAACCCATAAACATAGTAATAGTCATGAAGAGCTTAGATTGGTATTCTACATTTATCTGTGCTGGTTTTGCTGAAAGGTTTGGAGCTTTTCTTGAATGGTTACCACCCATTAATGAAGTACTCGGAACAAAAACACTTCACATAGCATGATAAGATGCTTGTGGTGTTTTCTTGAATCTTTACCATCCATAAATGAAGTACTCGGATCATAAAAACTTATGCTAGAAGGATAAAATGCTTTGTGGTGTTTTGTTGAATGTTTACAACCCATAAATGAAGTAATCAGACATTAAGCACATCGAATGGTATTCTATGCTTCATCATGGTGGTTTCATGAATGGTTTAGAGTTTTCTTGGTTAGTTACCACTCTTAAATGAAGTAATAATATCAGGAATACTTCTGTTAGTAGGATAGGATTCTTTGTGGTGTTTTCTTGAATGGTTATCACCCAAAAATGAAATACTCAGATCATAAACACTTCTCGTAGCAGGATAAAATGTTTTGTGGTGTTTTGTTGAATGTTTACAACCCATAAACGAAGTATTAGTCATGAACAGCTTAGATTGGTAATCTACATTTCTCCGTGGTGGTTTCCTGAAAGGTTTGGAGCTTTCTTGAAAGGTTACCACCCATAAATGAAGTACTCGCATCAGAAACACTTTTCATAGCATAATAAGATGTTTTGTGGTATTTTCTTGAATCTTTACCACCCATAAATGAAGTAATCGACATGAAGAACAAAGATTGGTATTCTATGCTTCTTCATGATCGGTTCATGAAAGGTTTAGAGATTTCTTGGTAGGTTACCACTCAAAAATGAAGTAATCATATCAGGAACACATATGTTAGTAGGATATGATGCTTTGTGGTGTTTTCTTCAATGGTTATCACCCATAAATGAAGTACTCGGATCATAAACTCTTCTCGTAGAAGGATAAAATGCTTTGTGGTATTTTGTTGGATGTTTACAACCCATAAACATAGTAATAGTCATGAAGAGCTTAGATTGGTATTCTACATTTATCTGTGCTGGTTTCCTGAAAGGTTTGGAGCTTTCTTGAATGGTTACCACCCATTAATGAAGTACTCAGATCAGAAACACTTCTCATAGCAGGATAAGATGCTTGTGGTGTTTTCTTGAATCTTTACCATCCATAAATGAAGTACTCGGATCATAAACACTTCTGGTAGAAGGATAAAATGCTTTGTGGTGTTTTGTTGAATTTTTACAACCCATAAATGAAGTAATCAGACATTAAGCACATCGAATGGTATTCTATGCTTCATCATGGTGGTTTCATGAATGGTTTAGAGTTTTCTTGGTTAGTTACCACTCTTAAATGAAGTAATAATATCAGGAATACTTCTGTTAGTAGGATAGGATTCTTTGTGGTGTTTTCTAGAATGGTTATTACCCAAAAATGAAATACTCAGATCATAAACACTTCTCGTAGCAGGATAAAATGTTTTGTGGTGTTTTGTTGAATGTTTACAACCCATAAACGAAGTATTAGTCATGAAGAGCTTAGATTGGTAATCTACATTTCTCCGTGGTGGTTTCCTGAAAGGTTTGGAGCTTTCTTGAAAGGTTACCACCCACAAATGAAGTACTCGGATTAGAAACACTTCTCATAGCAGGATAAGATGCTTTGTAGTGTTTTCTTGAATCTTTACCATTCATAAATGAAGTAATAGTTATGAAGCGCTTAGAGTAGTATTCTATATTACTTCATGGTGGTTTCCTGAAAGGTTTGGTGTTTTCTTGAATGTTTATCACCCATAAATGAAGTACTCGCATCAGAAACACTTTTCATAGCATAATAAGATGTTTTGTGGTATTTTCTTGAATCTTTACCACCCATAAATGAAGTAATCGACATGAAGAACAAAGAATGGTATTCTATGCTTCTTCATGATCGGTTCATGAAAGGTTTAGAGATTTCTTGGTAGGTTACCACTCAAAAATGAAGTAATCATATCAGGAACACATATGTTAGTAGGATATGATGCTTTGTGGTGTTTTCTTCAATGGTTATCACCCATAAATGAAGTACTCGGATCATAAACTCTTCTCGTAGAAGGATAAAATGCTTTGTGGTATTTTGTTGGATGTTTACAACCCATAAACATAGTAATAGTCATGAAGAGCTTAGATTGGTATTCTACATTTATCTGTGCTGGTTTCCTGAAAGGTTTGGAGCTTTCTTGAATGGTTACCACCCATTAATGAAGTACTCAGATCAGAAACACTTCTCATAGCAGGATAAGATGCTTGTGGTGTTTTCTTGAATCTTTACCATCCATAAATGAAGTACTCGGATCATAAACACTTCTGGTAGAAGGATAAAATGCTTTGTGGTGTTTTGTTGAATTTTTACAACCCATAAATGAAGTAATCAGACATTAAGCACATCGAATGGTATTCTATGCTTCATCATGGTGGTTTCATGAATGGTTTAGAGTTTTCTTGGTTAGTTACCACTCTTAAATGAAGTAATAATATCAGGAATACTTCTGTTAGTAGGATAGGATTCTTTGTGGTGTTTTCTAGAATGGTTATTACCCAAAAATGAAATACTCAGATCATAAACACTTCTCGTAGCAGGATAAAATGTTTTGTGGTGTTTTGTTGAATGTTTACAACCCATAAACGAAGTATTAGTCATGAAGAGCTTAGATTGGTAATCTACATTTCTCCGTGGTGGTTTCCTGAAAGGTTTGGAGCTTTCTTGAAAGGTTACCACCCACAAATGAAGTACTCGGATTAGAAACACTTCTCATAGCAGGATAAGATGCTTTGTAGTGTTTTCTTGAATCTTTACCATTCATAAATGAAGTAATAGTTATGAAGCGCTTAGAGTAGTATTCTATATTACTTCATGGTGGTTTCCTGAAAGGTTTGGTGTTTTCTTGAATGTTTATCACCCATAAATGAAGTACTCGCATCAGAAACACTTTTCATAGCATAATAAGATGTTTTGTGGTATTTTCTTGAATCTTTACCACCCATAAATGAAGTAATCGACATGAAGAACAAAGAATGGTATTCTATGCTTCTTCATGGTCGGTTCATGAAAGGTTTAGAGATTTCTTGGTAGGTTACCACTCAAAAATGAAGTAATCATATCAGGAACACATATGTTAGTAGGATATGATGATTTGTGGTGTTTACTTGAATGGTTATCACCAATAAATGAAGTACTCGGATCATAAACTCTTCTCGTAGAAGGATAAAATGCTATGTGGTGTTTTGTTGAATGTTTACAACCCATAAACATAGTAATAGTCATGAAGAGCTTAGATTGGTATTCTACATTTATCTGTGCTGGTTTCCTGAAAGGTTTGGAGCTTTTCTTGAATGGTTACCACCCATTAATGAAGTACTCGGAACAAAAACACTTCACATAGCATGATAAGATGCTTGTGGTGTTTTCTTGAATCTTTACCATCCATAAATGAAGTACTCGGATCATAAAAACTTATGCTAGAAGGATAAAATGCTTTGTGGTGTTTTGTTGAATGTTTACAACCCATAAATGAAGTAATCAGACATTAAGCACATCGAATGGTATTCTATGCTTCATCATGGTGGTTTCATGAATGGTTTAGAGTTTTCTTGGTTAGTTACCACTCTTAAATGAAGTAATAATATCAGGAATACTTCTGTTAGTAGGATAGGATTCTTTGTGGTGTTTTCTTGAATGGTTATCACCCAAAAATGAAATACTCAGATCATAAACACTTCTCGTAGCAGGATAAAATGTTTTGTGGTGTTTTGTTGAATGTTTACAACCCATAAACGAAGTATTAGTCATGAACAGCTTAGATTGGTAATCTACATTTCTCCGTGGTGGTTTCCTGAAAGGTTTGGAGCTTTCTTGAAAGGTTACCACCCATAAATGAAGTACTCGCATCAGAAACACTTTTCATAGCATAATAAGATGTTTTGTGGTATTTTCTTGAATCTTTACCACCCATAAATGAAGTAATCGACATGAAGAACAAAGATTGGTATTCTATGCTTCTTCATGATCGGTTCATGAAAGGTTTAGAGATTTCTTGGTAGGTTACCACTCAAAAATGAAGTAATCATATCAGGAACACATATGTTAGTAGGATATGATGCTTTGTGGTGTTTTCTTCAATGGTTATCACCCATAAATGAAGTACTCGGATCATAAACTCTTCTCGTAGAAGGATAAAATGCTTTGTGGTATTTTGTTGGATGTTTACAACCCATAAACATAGTAATAGTCATGAAGAGCTTAGATTGGTATTCTACATTTATCTGTGCTGGTTTCCTGAAAGGTTTGGAGCTTTCTTGAATGGTTACCACCCATTAATGAAGTACTCAGATCAGAAACACTTCTCATAGCAGGATAAGATGCTTGTGGTGTTTTCTTGAATCTTTACCATCCATAAATGAAGTACTCGGATCATAAACACTTCTGGTAGAAGGATAAAATGCTTTGTGGTGTTTTGTTGAATTTTTACAACCCATAAATGAAGTAATCAGACATTAAGCACATCGAATGGTATTCTATGCTTCATCATGGTGGTTTCATGAATGGTTTAGAGTTTTCTTGGTTAGTTACCACTCTTAAATGAAGTAATAATATCAGGAATACTTCTGTTAGTAGGATAGGATTCTTTGTGGTGTTTTCTAGAATGGTTATTACCCAAAAATGAAATACTCAGATCATAAACACTTCTCGTAGCAGGATAAAATGTTTTGTGGTGTTTTGTTGAATGTTTACAACCCATAAACGAAGTATTAGTCATGAAGAGCTTAGATTGGTAATCTACATTTCTCCGTGGTGGTTTCCTGAAAGGTTTGGAGCTTTCTTGAAAGGTTACCACCCACAAATGAAGTACTCGGATTAGAAACACTTCTCATAGCAGGATAAGATGCTTTGTGGTGTTTTCTTGAATCTTTACCATTCATAAATGAAGTAATAGTTATGAAGCGCTTAGAGTAGTATTCTATATTACTTCATGGTGGTTTCCTGAAAGGTTTGGTGTTTTCTTGAATGTTTATCACCCATAAATGAAGTACTCGCATCAGAAACACTTTTCATAGCATAATAAGATGTTTTGTGGTATTTTCTTGAATCTTTACCACCCATAAATGAAGTAATCGACATGAAGAACAAAGAATGGTATTCTATGCTTCTTCATGGTCGGTTCATGAAAGGTTTAGAGATTTCTTGGTAGGTTACCACTCAAAAATGAAGTAATCATATCAGGAACACATATGTTAGTAGGATATGATGATTTGTGGTGTTTACTTGAATGGTTATCACCAATAAATGAAGTACTCGGATCATAAACTCTTCTCGTAGAAGGATAAAATGCTATGTGGTGTTTTGTTGAATGTTTACAACCCATAAACATAGTAATAGTCATGAAGAGCTTAGATTGGTATTCTACATTTATCTGTGCTGGTTTCCTGAAAGGTTTGGAGCTTTTCTTGAATGGTTACCACCCATTAATGAAGTACTCGGAACAAAAACACTTCACATAGCATGATAAGATGCTTGTGGTGTTTTCTTGAATCTTTACCATCCATAAATGAAGTACTCGGATCATAAAAACTTATGCTAGAAGGATAAAATGCTTTGTGGTGTTTTGTTGAATGTTTACAACCCATAAATGAAGTAATCAGACATTAAGCACATCGAATGGTATTCTATGCTTCATCATGGTGGTTTCATGAATGGTTTAGAGTTTTCTTGGTTAGTTACCACTCTTAAATGAAGTAATAATATCAGGAATACTTCTGTTAGTAGGATAGGATTCTTTGTGGTGTTTTCTTGAATGGTTATCACCCAAAAATGAAATACTCAGATCATAAACACTTCTCGTAGCAGGATAAAATGTTTTGTGGTGTTTTGTTGAATGTTTACAACCCATAAACGAAGTATTAGTCATGAACAGCTTAGATTGGTAATCTACATTTCTCCGTGGTGGTTTCCTGAAAGGTTTGGAGCTTTCTTGAAAGGTTACCACCCATAAATGAAGTACTCGCATCAGAAACACTTTTCATAGCATAATAAGATGTTTTGTGGTATTTTCTTGAATCTTTACCACCCATAAATGAAGTAATCGACATGAAGAACAAAGATTGGTATTCTATGCTTCTTCATGATCGGTTCATGAAAGGTTTAGAGATTTCTTGGTAGGTTACCACTCAAAAATGAAGTAATCATATCAGGAACACATATGTTAGTAGGATATGATGCTTTGTGGTGTTTTCTTCAATGGTTATCACCCATAAATGAAGTACTCGGATCATAAACTCTTCTCGTAGAAGGATAAAATGCTTTGTGGTATTTTGTTGGATGTTTACAACCCATAAACATAGTAATAGTCATGAAGAGCTTAGATTGGTATTCTACATTTATCTGTGCTGGTTTCCTGAAAGGTTTGGAGCTTTCTTGAATGGTTACCACCCATTAATGAAGTACTCAGATCAGAAACACTTCTCATAGCAGGATAAGATGCTTGTGGTGTTTTCTTGAATCTTTACCATCCATAAATGAAGTACTCGGATCATAAACACTTCTGGTAGAAGGATAAAATGCTTTGTGGTGTTTTGTTGAATTTTTACAACCCATAAATGAAGTAATCAGACATTAAGCACATCGAATGGTATTCTATGCTTCATCATGGTGGTTTCATGAATGGTTTAGAGTTTTCTTGGTTAGTTACCACTCTTAAATGAAGTAATAATATCAGGAATACTTCTGTTAGTAGGATAGGATTCTTTGTGGTGTTTTCTAGAATGGTTATTACCCAAAAATGAAATACTCAGATCATAAACACTTCTCGTAGCAGGATAAAATGTTTTGTGGTGTTTTGTTGAATGTTTACAACCCATAAACGAAGTATTAGTCATGAAGAGCTTAGATTGGTAATCTACATTTCTCCGTGGTGGTTTCCTGAAAGGTTTGGAGCTTTCTTGAAAGGTTACCACCCACAAATGAAGTACTCGGATTAGAAACACTTCTCATAGCAGGATAAGATGCTTTGTAGTGTTTTCTTGAATCTTTACCATTCATAAATGAAGTAATAGTTATGAAGCGCTTAGAGTAGTATTCTATATTACTTCATGGTGGTTTCCTGAAAGGTTTGGTGTTTTCTTGAATGTTTATCACCCATAAATGAAGTACTCGCATCAGAAACACTTTTCATAGCATAATAAGATGTTTTGTGGTATTTTCTTGAATCTTTACCACCCATAAATGAAGTAATCGACATGAAGAACAAAGAATGGTATTCTATGCTTCTTCATGATCGGTTCATGAAAGGTTTAGAGATTTCTTGGTAGGTTACCACTCAAAAATGAAGTAATCATATCAGGAACACATATGTTAGTAGGATATGATGCTTTGTGGTGTTTTCTTCAATGGTTATCACCCATAAATGAAGTACTCGGATCATAAACTCTTCTCGTAGAAGGATAAAATGCTTTGTGGTATTTTGTTGGATGTTTACAACCCATAAACATAGTAATAGTCATGAAGAGCTTAGATTGGTATTCTACATTTATCTGTGCTGGTTTCCTGAAAGGTTTGGAGCTTTCTTGAATGGTTACCACCCATTAATGAAGTACTCAGATCAGAAACACTTCTCATAGCAGGATAAGATGCTTGTGGTGTTTTCTTGAATCTTTACCATCCATAAATGAAGTACTCGGATCATAAACACTTCTGGTAGAAGGATAAAATGCTTTGTGGTGTTTTGTTGAATTTTTACAACCCATAAATGAAGTAATCAGACATTAAGCACATCGAATGGTATTCTATGCTTCATCATGGTGGTTTCATGAATGGTTTAGAGTTTTCTTGGTTAGTTACCACTCTTAAATGAAGTAATAATATCAGGAATACTTCTGTTAGTAGGATAGGATTCTTTGTGGTGTTTTCTAGAATGGTTATTACCCAAAAATGAAATACTCAGATCATAAACACTTCTCGTAGCAGGATAAAATGTTTTGTGGTGTTTTGTTGAATGTTTACAACCCATAAACGAAGTATTAGTCATGAAGAGCTTAGATTGGTAATCTACATTTCTCCGTGGTGGTTTCCTGAAAGGTTTGGAGCTTTCTTGAAAGGTTACCACCCACAAATGAAGTACTCGGATTAGAAACACTTCTCATAGCAGGATAAGATGCTTTGTAGTGTTTTCTTGAATCTTTACCATTCATAAATGAAGTAATAGTTATGAAGCGCTTAGAGTAGTATTCTATATTACTTCATGGTGGTTTCCTGAAAGGTTTGGTGTTTTCTTGAATGTTTATCACCCATAAATGAAGTACTCGCATCAGAAACACTTTTCATAGCATAATAAGATGTTTTGTGGTATTTTCTTGAATCTTTACCACCCATAAATGAAGTAATCGACATGAAGAACAAAGAATGGTATTCTATGCTTCTTCATGGTCGGTTCATGAAAGGTTTAGAGATTTCTTGGTAGGTTACCACTCAAAAATGAAGTAATCATATCAGGAACACATATGTTAGTAGGATATGATGATTTGTGGTGTTTACTTGAATGGTTATCACCAATAAATGAAGTACTCGGATCATAAACTCTTCTCGTAGAAGGATAAAATGCTATGTGGTGTTTTGTTGAATGTTTACAACCCATAAACATAGTAATAGTCATGAAGAGCTTAGATTGGTATTCTACATTTATCTGTGCTGGTTTCCTGAAAGGTTTGGAGCTTTTCTTGAATGGTTACCACCCATTAATGAAGTACTCGGAACAAAAACACTTCACATAGCATGATAAGATGCTTGTGGTGTTTTCTTGAATCTTTACCATCCATAAATGAAGTACTCGGATCATAAAAACTTATGCTAGAAGGATAAAATGCTTTGTGGTGTTTTGTTGAATGTTTACAACCCATAAATGAAGTAATCAGACATTAAGCACATCGAATGGTATTCTATGCTTCATCATGGTGGTTTCATGAATGGTTTAGAGTTTTCTTGGTTAGTTACCACTCTTAAATGAAGTAATAATATCAGGAATACTTCTGTTAGTAGGATAGGATTCTTTGTGGTGTTTTCTTGAATGGTTATCACCCAAAAATGAAATACTCAGATCATAAACACTTCTCGTAGCAGGATAAAATGTTTTGTGGTGTTTTGTTGAATGTTTACAACCCATAAACGAAGTATTAGTCATGAACAGCTTAGATTGGTAATCTACATTTCTCCGTGGTGGTTTCCTGAAAGGTTTGGAGCTTTCTTGAAAGGTTACCACCCATAAATGAAGTACTCGCATCAGAAACACTTTTCATAGCATAATAAGATGTTTTGTGGTATTTTCTTGAATCTTTACCACCCATAAATGAAGTAATCGACATGAAGAACAAAGATTGGTATTCTATGCTTCTTCATGATCGGTTCATGAAAGGTTTAGAGATTTCTTGGTAGGTTACCACTCAAAAATGAAGTAATCATATCAGGAACACATATGTTAGTAGGATATGATGCTTTGTGGTGTTTTCTTCAATGGTTATCACCCATAAATGAAGTACTCGGATCATAAACTCTTCTCGTAGAAGGATAAAATGCTTTGTGGTATTTTGTTGGATGTTTACAACCCATAAACATAGTAATAGTCATGAAGAGCTTAGATTGGTATTCTACATTTATCTGTGCTGGTTTCCTGAAAGGTTTGGAGCTTTCTTGAATGGTTACCACCCATTAATGAAGTACTCAGATCAGAAACACTTCTCATAGCAGGATAAGATGCTTGTGGTGTTTTCTTGAATCTTTACCATCCATAAATGAAGTACTCGGATCATAAACACTTCTGGTAGAAGGATAAAATGCTTTGTGGTGTTTTGTTGAATTTTTACAACCCATAAATGAAGTAATCAGACATTAAGCACATCGAATGGTATTCTATGCTTCATCATGGTGGTTTCATGAATGGTTTAGAGTTTTCTTGGTTAGTTACCACTCTTAAATGAAGTAATAATATCAGGAATACTTCTGTTAGTAGGATAGGATTCTTTGTGGTGTTTTCTAGAATGGTTATTACCCAAAAATGAAATACTCAGATCATAAACACTTCTCGTAGCAGGATAAAATGTTTTGTGGTGTTTTGTTGAATGTTTACAACCCATAAACGAAGTATTAGTCATGAAGAGCTTAGATTGGTAATCTACATTTCTCCGTGGTGGTTTCCTGAAAGGTTTGGAGCTTTCTTGAAAGGTTACCACCCACAAATGAAGTACTCGGATTAGAAACACTTCTCATAGCAGGATAAGATGCTTTGTAGTGTTTTCTTGAATCTTTACCATTCATAAATGAAGTAATAGTTATGAAGCGCTTAGAGTAGTATTCTATATTACTTCATGGTGGTTTCCTGAAAGGTTTGGTGTTTTCTTGAATGTTTATCACCCATAAATGAAGTACTCGCATCAGAAACACTTTTCATAGCATAATAAGATGTTTTGTGGTATTTTCTTGAATCTTTACCACCCATAAATGAAGTAATCGACATGAAGAACAAAGAATGGTATTCTATGCTTCTTCATGGTCGGTTCATGAAAGGTTTAGAGATTTCTTGGTAGGTTACCACTCAAAAATGAAGTAATCATATCAGGAACACATATGTTAGTAGGATATGATGATTTGTGGTGTTTACTTGAATGGTTATCACCAATAAATGAAGTACTCGGATCATAAACTCTTCTCGTAGAAGGATAAAATGCTATGTGGTGTTTTGTTGAATGTTTACAACCCATAAACATAGTAATAGTCATGAAGAGCTTAGATTGGTATTCTACATTTATTTGTGCTGGTTTCCTGAAAGGTTTGGAGCTTTTCTTGAATGGTTACCACCCATTAATGAAGTACTCGGAACAAAAACACTTCACATAGCATGATAAGATGCTTGTGGTGTTTTCTTGAATCTTTACCATCCATAAATGAAGTACTCGGATCATAAAAACTTATGCTAGAAGGATAAAATGCTTTGTGGTGTTTTGTTGAATGTTTACAACCCATAAATGAAGTAATCAGACATTAAGCACATCGAATGGTATTCTATGCTTCATCATGGTGGTTTCATGAATGGTTTAGAGTTTTCTTGGTTAGTTACCACTCTTAAATGAAGTAATAATATCAGGAATACTTCTGTTAGTAGGATAGGATTCTTTGTGGTGTTTTCTTGAATGGTTATCACCCAAAAATGAAATACTCAGATCATAAACACTTCTCGTAGCAGGATAAAATGTTTTGTGGTGTTTTGTTGAATGTTTACAACCCATAAACGAAGTATTAGTCATGAACAGCTTAGATTGGTAATCTACATTTCTCCGTGGTGGTTTCCTGAAAGGTTTGGAGCTTTCTTGAAAGGTTACCACCCATAAATGAAGTACTCGCATCAGAAACACTTTTCATAGCATAATAAGATGTTTTGTGGTATTTTCTTGAATCTTTACCACCCATAAATGAAGTAATCGACATGAAGAACAAAGAATGGTATTCTATGCTTCTTCATGATCGGTTCATGAAAGGTTTAGAGATTTCTTGGTAGGTTACCACTCAAAAATGAAGTAATCATATCAGGAACACATATGTTAGTAGGATATGATGCTTTGTGGTGTTTTCTTCAATGGTTATCACCCATAAATGAAGTACTCGGATCATAAACTCTTCTCGTAGAAGGATAAAATGCTTTGTGGTATTTTGTTGGATGTTTACAACCCATAAACATAGTAATAGTCATGAAGAGCTTAGATTGGTATTCTACATTTATCTGTGCTGGTTTCCTGAAAGGTTTGGAGCTTTCTTGAATGGTTACCACCCATTAATGAAGTACTCAGATCAGAAACACTTCTCATAGCAGGATAAGATGCTTGTGGTGTTTTCTTGAATCTTTACCATCCATAAATGAAGTACTCGGATCATAAACACTTCTGGTAGAAGGATAAAATGCTTTGTGGTGTTTTGTTGAATGTTTACAACCCATAAACGAAATAATAGTCATGAAGAGCTTAGATTGGTAATCTACATTTCTCCGTGGTGGTTTCCTGAGAGGTTTGGAGCTTTCTTGAAAGGTTACCACCCTCAGATAAAGTACTCGGATAAGAAACACTTCTCATAGTAGGATAAGATGCTTTGTGGTGTTTTCTTGAATATTTACCATCCATAAAGGAAGTACTCGAATCATAAACATTTCTCGTAGCAGGATTAAGTGCTTTGTGGTGTTTTGTTGAATGTTTACAACCCATAAACGAAGTAGTAGTCATGAAGCGCTTAGAGTGGTATTCAACATTACTTCGTGGTGGTTTCCTGAAAGTTTTGGAGTTTCTTGAAAGGTTACAACCCATAAATGAAGTACTCGGATCAGAAACAATTCTCGTAGCAGGATAAGATGTTTTGCGATGTTTTCTTGAATGTTTTCCACCCATAAATGAAGAACTCGTATCAGTAACACTTCTCATAGCAGGATATGTTGCTTTGTGGTGTTTTCTTGAATGTAAATGACGTACTCGGAACATAAACACTTCTTTTAGCAGGATAAATGCTTTGTGGTGTTTTGTTGAATGTGTACATCCCATAAACGAAGTAATATTCATGAAGCAATTAGGGTGGTATTCTACATTACTTCGTGGTGGTTTCCTAAAAGGTTTGGAGCTTTCTTGAAAGGTTACCACCAATAAATGAAGTACTCGGATCAGAAACACTTCTCGCAGCAGGATAAAATGCTTTGCAGTGTTTTCTTGAATGTTTACCACCCATAAATGAAGTAATCACACATGAAGCACTTAGAATGATATTTTATGCTTCTTCATGGGGGTTTCATGAAAGGTTTAGAGTTTTTTTGGAAGGTTACCACTCATAAATGAAGTAATCATATCAGGAACACTTCTGTTATTAAGATAAGGATTTGTGCTGTTTTCTTGAATGGTTATCACCCGAAAATGAAGTATTTGAATCATAAACACTTCTCATAGCAGGATAAAATGCTTTGTGGTGTTTTGTTGAATGTTTACAACCCATAAATGAAGTAATACCCATGAAGCGCTTAAAATGGTATTTTACATTTCTCCGTGGTAGTTTCCTGAAAGGTTTGGAGTTTTCTTGGAAGGTTACCACTCATGAATGAAATACTCAGATCAGAAACACTTCTCGTAGCAGGATAAGATGCCTTGCTATGTTTTCTTGAATTTTATCACCCATAAATGAAGTAATAGTTATGAAGCGCTTAGAGTGGTATTCTATATTACTTCATGGTGGTTTCCTGAAAGGTTTGGTGTTTTCTTGAATGTTTACCACCCATAAATGAAGTACTCGCAACAGAAACACTTCTCATAGATGTTTTGTGGTATTTTCTTGAATCTTTGCCACCCATAAATGAGGTAATCAGACATGAAGAACATAGAATGGTATTCTATGCTTCTTCATGGTCGGTTCATGAAAGGTTTAGAGATTTCTTGGTAGGTTACCACTCAAAAATGAAGTAATCATATCAGGAACACATATGTTAGTAGGATATGATGCTTTGTGTTATTTTCTTCAATGGTTATCACCCATAAATGAAGTACTCGGATCATAAACTCTTCTCGTAGAAGGATAAAATGCTTTGTGGTATTTTGTTGGATGTTTACAACCCATAAACATAGTAATAGTCATGAAGAGCTTAGATTGGTATTCTACATTTATCTGTGCTGGTTTCCTGAAAGGTTTGGAGCTTTCTTGAATGGTTACCACCCATTAATGAAGTACTCAGATCAGAAACACTTCTCATAGCAGGATAAGATGCTTGTG
Source organism: Eleocharis quinqueflora (assembly GCA_964058865.1). Lineage (NCBI taxonomy): Eukaryota > Viridiplantae > Streptophyta > Magnoliopsida > Poales > Cyperaceae > Eleocharis > Eleocharis quinqueflora. The sequence continues at coordinate 117,735 of CAXKVX010005108.1, forward strand.
GTGTTTTCTTGAATCTTTACCATCCATAAATGAAGTACTCGGATCATAAACACTTCTGGTAGAAGGATAAAATGCTTTGTGGTGTTTTGTTGAATGTTTACAACCCATAAACGAAATAATAGTCATGAAGAGCTTAGATTGGTAATCTACATTTCTCCGTGGTGGTTTCCTGAGAGGTTTGAGCTTTCTTGAAAGGTTACCACCCTCAGATAAAGTACTCGGATAAGAAACACTTCTCATAGTAGGATAAGATGCTTTGTGGTGTTTTCTTGAATATTTACCATCCATAAAGGAAGTACTCGAATCATAAACATTTCTCGTAGCAGGATTAAGTGCTTTGTGGTGTTTTGTTGAATGTTTACAACCCATAAACGAAGTAATAGTCATGAAGCGCTTAGAGTGGTATTCAACATTACTTCGTGGTGGTTTCCTGAAAGGTTTGGAGTTTCTTGAAAGGTTACAACCCATAAATGAAGTACTCGGATCAGAAACAATTCTCGTAGCAGGATAAGATGCTTTGCGATGTTTTCTTGAATGTTTTCCACCCATAAATGAAGAACTCGTATCAGTAACACTTCTCATAGCAGGATATGTTGCTTTGTGGTGTTTTCTTGAATGTAAATGACGTACTCGGAACATAAACACTTCTTTTAGCAGGATAAATGCTTTGTGGTGTTTTGTTGAATGTGTACATCCCATAAACGAAGTAATATTCATGAAGCAATTAGGGTGGTATTCTACATTACTTCGTGGTGGTTTCCTAAAAGGTTTGGAGCTTTCTTGAAAGGTTACCACCAATAAATGAAGTACTCGGATCAGAAACACTTCTCGCAGCAGGATAAAATGCTTTGCAGTGTTTTCTTGAATGTTTACCACCCATAAATGAAGTAATCACACATGAAGCACTTAGAATGATATTTTATGCTTCTTCATGGGGGTTTCATGAAAGGTTTAGAGTTTTTTTGGAAGGTTACCACTCATAAATGAAGTAATCATATCAGGAACACTTCTGTTATTAAGATAAGGATTTGTGCTGTTTTCTTGAATGGTTATCACCCAAAAATGAAGTATTTGAATCATAAACACTTCTCATAGAAGGATAAAATGCTTTGTGGTGTTTTGTTGAATGTTTACAACCCATAAATGAAGTAATACCCATGAAGCGCTTAAAATGGTATTTTACATTTCTCCGTGGTAGTTTCCTGAAAGGTTTGGAGTTTTCTTGGAAGGTTACCACTCATGAATGAAATACTCAGATCAGAAACACTTCTCGTAGCAGGATAAGATGCCTTGCTATGTTTTCTTGAATTTTATCACCCATAAACGAAGTAATAGTTATGAAGCGCTTAGAGTGGTATTCTATATTACTTCATGGTGGTTTCCTGAAAGGTTTGGTGTTTTCTTGAATGTTTACCACCCATAAATGAAGTACTCGCAACAGAAACACTTCTCATAGATGTTTTGTGGTATTTTCTTGAATCTTTGCCACCCATAAATGAGGTAATCAGACATGAAGAACATAGAATGGTATTCTATGCTTCTTCATGGTCGGTTCATGAAAGGTTTAGAGATTTCTTGGTAGGTTACCACTCAAAAATGAAGTAATCATATCAGGAACACATATGTTAGTAGGATATGATGATTTGTGGTGTTTACTTGAATGGTTATCACCAATAAATGAAGTACTCGGATCATAAACTCTTCTCGTAGAAGGATAAAATGCTATGTGGTGTTTTGTTGAATGTTTACAACCCATAAACATAGTAATAGTCATGAAGAGCTTAGATTGGTATTCTACATTTATCTGTGCTGGTTTCCTGAAAGGTTTGGAGCTTTTCTTGAATGGTTACCACCCATTAATGAAGTACTCGGAACAAAAACACTTCACATAGCATGATAAGATGCTTGTGGTGTTTTCTTGAATCTTTACCATCCATAAATGAAGTACTCGGATCATAAAAACTTATGCTAGAAGGATAAAATGCTTTGTGGTGTTTTGTTGAATGTTTACAACCCATAAATGAAGTAATCAGACATTAAGCACATCGAATGGTATTCTATGCTTCATCATGGTGGTTTCATGAATGGTTTAGAGTTTTCTTGGTTAGTTACCACTCTTAAATGAAGTAATAATATCAGGAATACTTCTGTTAGTTGGATAGGATTCTTTGTGGTGTTTTCTTGAATGGTTATCACCCAAAAATGAAATACTCAGATCATAAACACTTCTCGTAGCAGGATAAAATGTTTTGTGGTGTTTTGTTGAATGTTTACAACCCATAAACGAAGTATTAGTCATGAACAGCTTAGATTGGTAATCTACATTTCTCCGTGGTGATTTCCTGAAAGGTTTGGAGCTTTCTTGAAAGGTTACCACCCATAAATGAAGTACTCGCATCAGAAACACTTTTCATAGCATAATAAGATGTTTTGTGGTATTTTCTTGAATCTTTACCACCCATAAATGAAGTAATCGACATGAAGAACAAAGATTGGTATTCTATGCTTCTTAATGATCGGTTCATGAAAGGTTTAGAGATTTCTTGGTAGGTTACCACTCAAAAATGAAGTAATCATATCAGGAACACATATGTTAGTAGGATATGATGCTTTGTGGTGTTTTCTTCAATGGTTATCACCCATAAATGAAGTACTCGGATCATAAACTCTTCTCGTAGAAGGATAAAATGCTTTGTGGTATTTTGTTGGATGTTTACAACCCATAAACATAGTAATAGTCATGAAGAGCTTAGATTGGTATTCTACATTTATTTGTGCTGGTTTCCTGAAAGGTTTGGAGCTTTCTTGAATGGTTACCACCCATTAATGAAGTACTCAGATCAGAAACACTTCTCATAGCAGGATAAGATGCTTGTGGTGTTTTCTTGAATCTTTACCATCCATAAATGAAGTACTCGGATCATAAACACTTCTGGTAGAAGGATAAAATGCTTTGTGGTGTTTTGTTGAATTTTTACAACCCATAAATGAAGTAATCAGACATTAAGCACATCGAATGGTATTCTATGCTTCATCATGGTGGTTTCATGAATGGTTTAGAGTTTTCTTGGTTAGTTACCACTCTTAAATGAAGTAATAATATCAGGAATACTTCTGTTAGTAGGATAGGATTCTTTGTGGTGTTTTCTAGAATGGTTATTACCCAAAAATGAAATACTCAGATCATAAACACTTCTCGTAGCAGGATAAAATGTTTTGTGGTGTTTTGTTGAATGTTTACAACCCATAAACGAAGTATTAGTCATGAAGAGCTTAGATTGGTAATCTACATTTCTCCGTGGTGGTTTCCTGAAAGGTTTGGAGCTTTCTTGAAAGGTTACCACCCACAAATGAAGTACTCGGATTAGAAACACTTCTCATAGCAGGATAAGATGCTTTGTAGTGTTTTCTTGAATCTTTACCATTCATAAATGAAGTAATAGTTATGAAGCGCTTAGAGTAGTATTCTATATTACTTCATGGTGGTTTCCTGAAAGGTTTGGTGTTTTCTTGAATGTTTATCACCCATAAATGAAGTACTCGCATCAGAAACACTTTTCATAGCATAATAAGATGTTTTGTGGTATTTTCTTGAATCTTTACCACCCATAAATGAAGTAATCGACATGAAGAACAAAGAATGGTATTCTATGCTTCTTCATGATCGGTTCATGAAAGGTTTATAGATTTCTTGGTAGGTTACCACTCAAAAATGAAGTAATCATATCAGGAACACATATGTTAGTAGGATATGATGCTTTGTGGTGTTTTCTTCAATGGTTATCACCCATAAATGAAGTACTCGGATCATAAACTCTTCTCGTAGAAGGATAAAATGCTTTGTGGTATTTTGTTGGATGTTTACAACCCATAAACATAGTAATAGTCATGAAGAGCTTAGATTGGTATTCTACATTTATCTGTCCTGGTTTCCTGAAAGGTTTGGAGCTTTCTTGAATGGTTATCACCCTTTAATGAAGTACTCAGATCAGAAACACTTCTCATAGCAGGATAAGATGCTTGTGGTGTTTTCTTGAATCTTTACCATCCATAAATGAAGTACTCGGATCATAAACACTTATGGTAGAAGGATAAAATGCTTTGTGGTGTTTTGTTGAATGTTTACAACCCATAAACGAAATAATAGTCATGAAGAGCTTAGATTGGTAATCTACATTTCTCCGTGGTGGTTTCCTGAGAGGTTTGGAGCTTTCTTGAAAGGTTACCACCCTCAGATAAAGTACTCGGATAAGAAACACTTCTCATAGTAGGATAAGATGCTTTGTGGTGTTTTCTTGAATATTTACCATCCATAAAGGAAGTACTCGAATCATAAACATTTCTCGTAGCAGGATTAAGTGCTTTGTGGTGTTTTGTTGAATGTTTACAACCCATAAACGAAGTAATAGTCATGAAGCGCTTAGAGTGGTATTCAATATTACTTCGTGGTGGTTTCCTGAAAGGTTTGGAGTTTCTTGAAAGGTTACAACCCATAAATGAAGTACTCGGATCAGAAACAATTCTCGTAGCAGGATAAGATGCTTTGCGATGTTTTCTTGAATGTTTTCCACCCATAAATGAAGAACTCGTATCAGTAACACTTCTCATAGCAGGATATGTTGCTTTGTGGTGTTTTCTTGAATGTAAATGACGTACTCGGAACATAAACACTTCTTTTAGCAGGATAAATGCTTTGTGGTGTTTTGTTGAATGTGTACATCCCATAAACGAAGTAATATTCATGAAGCAATTAGGGTGGTATTCTACATTACTTCGTGGTGGTTTCCTAAAAGGTTTGGAGCTTTCTTGAAAGGTTACCACCAATAAATGAAGTACTCGGATCAGAAACACTTCTCGCAGCAGGATAAAATGCTTTGCAGTGTTTTCTTGAATGTTTACCACCCATAAATGAAGTAATCACACATGAAGCACTTAGAATGATATTTTATGCTTCTTCATGGGGGTTTCATGAAAGGTTTAGAGTTTTTTTGGAAGGTTACCACTCATAAATGAAGTAATCATATCAGGAACACTTCTGTTATTAAGATAAGGATTTGTGCTGTTTTCTTGAATGGTTATCACCCAAAAATGAAGTATTTGAATCATAAACACTTCTCATAGCAGGATAAAATGCTTTGTGGTGTTTTGTTGAATGTTTACAACCCATAAATGAAGTAATACCCATGAAGCGCTTAAAATGGTATTTTACATTTCTCCGTGGTAGTTTCCTGAAAGGTTTGGAGTTTTCTTGGAAGGTTACCACTCATGAATGAAATACTCAGATCAGAAACACTTCTCGTAGCAGGATAAGATGCCTTGCTATGTTTTCTTGAATTTTATCACCCATAAACGAAGTAATAGTTATGAAGCGCTTAGAGTGGTATTCTATATTACTTCATGGTGGTTTCCTGAAAGGTTTGGTGTTTTCTTGAATGTTTACCACCCATAAATGAAGTACTCGCAACAGAAACACTTCTCATAGATGTTTTGTGGTATTTTCTTGAATCTTTGCCACCCATAAATGAGGTAATCAGACATGAAGAACATAGAATGGTATTCTATGCTTCTTCATGGTCGGTTCATGAAAGGTTTAGAGATTTCTTGGTAGGTTACCACTCAAAAATGAAGTAATCATATCAGGAACACATATGTTAGTAGGATATGATGATTTGTGGTGTTTACTTGAATGGTTATCACCAATAAATGAAGTACTCGGATCATAAACTCTTCTCGTAGAAGGATAAAATGCTATGTGGTGTTTTGTTGAATGTTTACAACCCATAAACATAGTAATAGTCATGAAGAGCTTAGATTGGTATTCTACATTTATCTGTGCTGGTTTCCTGAAAGGTTTGGAGCTTTTCTTGAATGGTTACCACCCATTAATGAAGTACTCGGAACAAAAACACTTCACATAGCATGATAAGATGCTTGTGGTGTTTTCTTGAATCTTTACCATCCATAAATGAAGTACTCGGATCATAAAAACTTATGCTAGAAGGATAAAATGCTTTGTGGTGTTTTGTTGAATGTTTACAACCCATAAATGAAGTAATCAGACATTAAGCACATCGAATGGTATTCTATGCTTCATCATGGTGGTTTCATGAATGGTTTAGAGTTTTCTTGGTTAGTTACCACTCTTAAATGAAGTAATAATATCAGGAATACTTCTGTTAGTTGGATAGGATTCTTTGTGGTGTTTTCTTGAATGGTTATCACCCAAAAATGAAATACTCAGATCATAAACACTTCTCGTAGCAGGATAAAATGTTTTGTGGTGTTTTGTTGAATGTTTACAACCCATAAACGAAGTATTAGTCATGAACAGCTTAGATTGGTAATCTACATTTCTCCGTGGTGATTTCCTGAAAGGTTTGGAGCTTTCTTGAAAGGTTACCACCCATAAATGAAGTACTCGCATCAGAAACACTTTTCATAGCATAATAAGATGTTTTGTGGTATTTTCTTGAATCTTTACCACCCATAAATGAAGTAATCGACATGAAGAACAAAGATTGGTATTCTATGCTTCTTCATGATCGGTTCATGAAAGGTTTAGAGATTTCTTGGTAGGTTACCACTCAAAAATGAAGTAATCATATCAGGAACACATATGTTAGTAGGATATGATGCTTTGTGGTGTTTTCTTCAATGGTTATCACCCATAAATGAAGTACTCGGATCATAAACTCTTCTCGTAGAAGGATAAAATGCTTTGTGGTATTTTGTTGGATGTTTACAACCCATAAACATAGTAATAGTCATGAAGAGCTTAGATTGGTATTCTACATTTATCTGTGCTGGTTTCCTGAAAGGTTTGGAGCTTTCTTGAATGGTTACCACCCATTAATGAAGTACTCAGATCAGAAACACTTCTCATAGCAGGATAAGATGCTTGTGGTGTTTTCTTGAATCTTTACCATCCATAAATGAAGTACTCGGATCATAAACACTTCTGGTAGAAGGATAAAATGCTTTGTGGTGTTTTGTTGAATTTTTACAACCCATAAATGAAGTAATCAGACATTAAGCACATCGAATGGTATTCTATGCTTCATCATGGTGGTTTCATGAATGGTTTAGAGTTTTCTTGGTTAGTTACCACTCTTAAATGAAGTAATAATATCAGGAATACTTCTGTTAGTAGGATAGGATTCTTTGTGGTGTTTTCTAGAATGGTTATTACCCAAAAATGAAATACTCAGATCATAAACACTTCTCGTAGCAGGATAAAATGTTTTGTGGTGTTTTGTTGAATGTTTACAACCCATAAACGATGTATTAGTCATGAACAGCTTAGATTGGTAATCTACATTTCTCCGTGGTGGTTTCCTGAAAGGTTTGGAGCTTTCTTGAAAGGTTACCACCCATAAATGAAGTACTCGCATCAGAAACACTTTTCATAGCATAATAAGATGTTTTGTGGTATTTTCTTGAATCTTTACCACCCATAAATGAAGTAATCGACATGAAGAACAAAGAATGGTATTCTATGCTTCTTCATGATCGGTTCATGAAAGGTTTAGAGATTTCTTGGTAGGTTACCACTCAAAAATGAAGTAATCATATCAGGAACACATATGTTAGTAGGATATGATGCTTTGTGGTGTTTTCTTCAATGGTTATCACCCATAAATGAAGTACTCGGATCATAAACTCTTCTCGTAGAAGGATAAAATGCTTTGTGGTATTTTGTTGGATGTTTACAACCCATAAACATAGTAATAGTCATGAAGAGCTTAGATTGGTATTCTACATTTATCTGTGCTGGTTTCCTGAAAGGTTTGGAGCTTTCTTGAATGGTTACCACCCATTAATGAAGTACTCAGATCAGAAACACTTCTCATAGCAGGATAAGATGCTTGTGGTGTTTTCTTGAATCTTTACCATCCATAAATGAAGTACTCGGATCATAAACACTTCTGGTAGAAGGATAAAATGCTTTGTGGTGTTTTGTTGAATGTTTACAACCCATAAACGAAATAATAGTCATGAAGAGCTTAGATTGGTAATCTACATTTCTCCGTGGTGGTTTCCTGAGAGGTTTGGAGCTTTCTTGAAAGGTTACCACCCTCAGATAAAGTACTCGGATAAGAAACACTTCTCATAGTAGGATAAGATGCTTTGTGGTGTTTTCTTGAATATTTACCATCCATAAAGGAAGTACTCGAATCATAAACATTTCTCGTAGCAGGATTAAGTGCTTTGTGGTGTTTTGTTGAATGTTTACAACCCATAAACGAAGTAATAGTCATGAAGCGCTTAGAGTGGTATTCAACATTACTTCGTGGTGGTTTCCTGAAAGGTTTGGAGTTTCTTGAAAGGTTACAACCCATAAATGAAGTACTCGGATCAGAAACAATTCTCGTAGCAGGATAAGATGCTTTGCGATGTTTTCTTGAATGTTTTCCACCCATAAATGAAGAACTCGTATCAGTAACACTTCTCATAGCAGGATATGTTGCTTTGTGGTGTTTTCTTGAATGTAAATGACGTACTCGGAACATAAACACTTCTTTTAGCAGGATAAATGCTTTGTGGTGTTTTGTTGAATGTGTACATCCCATAAACGAAGTAATATTCATGAAGCAATTAGGGTGGTATTCTACATTACTTCGTGGTGGTTTCCTAAAAGGTTTGGAGCTTTCTTGAAAGGTTACCACCAATAAATGAAGTACTCGGATCAGAAACACTTCTCGCAGCAGGATAAAATGCTTTGCAGTGTTTTCTTGAATGTTTACCACCCATAAATGAAGTAATCACACATGAAGCACTTAGAATGATATTTTATGCTTCTTCATGGGGGTTTCATGAAAGGTTTAGAGTTTTTTTGGAAGGTTACCACTCATAAATGAAGTAATCATATCAGGAACACTTCTGTTATTAAGATAAGGATTTGTGCTGTTTTCTTGAATGGTTATCACCCAAAAATGAAGTATTTGAATCATAAACACTTCTCATAGAAGGATAAAATGCTTTGTGGTGTTTTGTTGAATGTTTACAACCCATAAATGAAGTAATACCCATGAAGCGCTTAAAATGGTATTTTACATTTCTCCGTGGTAGTTTCCTGAAAGGTTTGGAGTTTTCTTGGAAGGTTACCACTCATGAATGAAATACTCAGATCAGAAACACTTCTCGTAGCAGGATAAGATGCCTTGCTATGTTTTCTTGAATTTTATCACCCATAAACGAAGTAATAGTTATGAAGCGCTTAGAGTGGTATTCTATATTACTTCATGGTGGTTTCCTGAAAGGTTTGGTGTTTTCTTGAATGTTTACCACCCATAAATGAAGTACTCGCAACAGAAACACTTCTCATAGATGTTTTGTGGTATTTTCTTGAATCTTTGCCACCCATAAATGAGGTAATCAGACATGAAGAACATAGAATGGTATTCTATGCTTCTTCATGGTCGGTTCATGAAAGGTTTAGAGATTTCTTGGTAGGTTACCACTCAAAAATGAAGTAATCATATCAGGAACACATATGTTAGTAGGATATGATGCTTTGTGTTGTTTTCTTCAATGGTTATCACCCATAAATGAAGTACTCGGATCATAAACTCTTCTCGTAGAAGGATAAAATGCTTTGTGGTATTTTGTTGGATGTTTACAACCCATAAACATAGTAATAGTCATGAAGAGCTTAGATTGGTATTCTACATTTATCTGTGCTGGTTTCCTGAAAGGTTTGGAGCTTTTCATGAATGGTTACCACCCATTAATGAAGTACTCGGAACAAAAACACTTCACATAGCAGGATAAGATGCTTGTGGTGTTTTCTTGAATCTTTATCATCCATAAATGAAGTACTCGGATCATAAACACTTCTGGTAGAAGGATAAAATGCTTTGTGGTGTTTTGTTGAATGTTTACAACCCATAAACGAAATAATAGTCATGAAGAGCTTAGATTGGTAATCTACATTTCTCCGTGGTGGTTTCCTGAGAGGTTTGGAGCTTTCTTGAAAGGTTACCACCCTCAGATAAAGTACTCGGATAATAAACACTTCTCATAGTAGGATAAGATGCTTTGTGGTGTTTTCTTGAATATTTACCATCCATAAAGGAAGTACTCGAATCATAAACATTTCTCGTAGCAGGATTAAGTGCTTTGTGGTGTTTTGTTGAATGTTTACAACCCATAAACGAAGTAATAGTCATGAAGCGCTTAGAGTGGTATTCAACATTACTTCGTGGTGGTTTCCTGAAAGGTTTGGAGTTTCTTGAAAGGTTACAACCCATAAATGAAGTACTCGGATCAGAAACAATTCTCGTAGCAGGATAAGATGCTTTGCGATGTTTTCTTGAATGTTTTCCACCCATAAATGAAGAACTCGTATCAGTAACACTTCTCATAGCAGGATATGTTGCTTTGTGGTGTTTTCTTGAATGTAAATGACGTACTCGGAACATAAACACTTCTTTTAGCAGGATAAATGCTTTGTGGTGTTTTGTTGAATGTGTACATCCCATAAACGAAGTAATATTCATGAAGCAATTAGGGTGGTATTCTACATTACTTCGTGGTGGTTTCCTAAAAGGTTTGGAGCTTTCTTGAAAGGTTACCACCAATAAATGAAGTACTCGGATCAGAAACACTTCTCGCAGCAGGATAAAATGCTTTGCAGTGTTTTCTTGAATGTTTACCACCCATAAATGAAGTAATCACACATGAAGCACTTAGAATGATATTTTATGCTTCTTCATGGGGGTTTCATGAAAGGTTTAGAGTTTTTTTGGAAGGTTACCACTCATAAATGAAGTAATCATATCAGGAACACTTCTGTTATTAAGATAAGGATTTGTGCTGTTTTCTTGAATGGTTATCACCCAAAAATGAAGTATTTGAATCATAAACACTTCTCATAGCAGGATAAAATGCTTTGTGGTGTTTTGTTGAATGTTTACAACCCATAAATGAAGTAATACCCATGAAGCGCTTAAAATGGTATTTTACATTTCTCCGTGGTAGTTTCCTGAAAGGTTTGGAGTTTTCTTGGAAGGTTACCACTCATGAATGAAATACTCAGATCAGAAACACTTCTCGTAGCAGGATAAGATGCCTTGCTATGTTTTCTTGAATTTTATCACCCATAAACGAAGTAATAGTTATGAAGCGCTTAGAGTGGTATTCTATATTACTTCATGGTGGTTTCCTGAAAGGTTTGGTGTTTTCTTGAATGTTTACCACCCATAAATGAAGTACTCGCAACAGAAACACTTCTCATAGATGTTTTGTGGTATTTTCTTGAATCTTTGCCACCCATAAATGAGGTAATCAGACATGAAGAACATAGAATGGTATTCTATGCTTCTTCATGGTCGGTTCATGAAAGGTTTAGAGATTTCTTGGTAGGTTACCACTCAAAAATGAAGTAATCATATCAGGAACACATATGTTAGTAGGATATAATGATTTGTGGTGTTTACTTGAATGGTTATCACCAATAAATGAAGTACTCGGATCATAAACTCTTCTCGTAGAAGGATAAAATGCTATGTGGTGTTTTGTTGAATGTTTACAACCCATAAACATAGTAATAGTCATGAAGAGCTTAGATTGGTATTCTACATTTATCTGTGCTGGTTTCCTGAAAGGTTTGGAGCTTTTCTTGAATGGTTACCACCCATTAATGAAGTACTCGGAACAAAAACACTTCACATAGCATGATAAGATGCTTGTGGTGTTTTCTTGAATCTTTACCATCCATAAATGAAGTACTCGGATCATAAAAACTTATGCTAGAAGGATAAAATGCTTTGTGGTGTTTTGTTGAATGTTTACAACCCATAAATGAAGTAATCAGACATTAAGCACATCGAATGGTATTCTATGCTTCATCATGGTGGTTTCATGAATGGTTTAGAGTTTTCTTGGTTAGTTACCACTCTTAAATGAAGTAATAATATCAGGAATACTTCTGTTAGTAGGATAGGATTCTTTGTGGTGTTTTCTTGAATGGTTATTACCCAAAAATGAAATACTCAGATCATAAACACTTCTCGTAGCAGGATAAAATGTTTTGTGGTGTTTTGTTGAATGTTTACAACCCATAAACGAAGTGTTAGTCATGAAGAGCTTAGATTGGTAATCTACATTTCTCCGTGGTGGTTTCCTGAAAGGTTTGGAGCTTTCTTGAATGGTTACCACCCATTAATGAAGTACTCAGATCAGAAACACTTCTCATAGCAGGATAAGATGCTTGTGGTGTTTTCTTGAATCTTTACCATCCATAAATGAAGTACTCGGATCATAAACACTTCTGGTAGAAGGATAAAATGCTTTGTGGTGTTTTGTTGAATGTTTACAACCCATAAACGAAATAATAGTCATGAAGAGCTTAGATTGGTAATCTACATTTCTCCGTGGTGGTTTCCTGAGAGGTTTGGAGCTTTCTTGAAAGGTTACCACCCTCAGATAAAGTACTCGGATAAGAAACACTTCTCATAGTAGGATAAGATGCTTTGTGGTGTTTTCTTGAATATTTACCATCCATAAAGGAAGTACTCGAATCATAAACATTTCTCGTAGCAGGATTAAGTGCTTTGTGGTGTTTTGTTGAATGTTTACAACCCATAAACGAAGTAATAGTCATGAAGCGCTTAGAGTGGTATTCAACATTACTTCGTGGTGGTTTCCTGAAAGGTTTGGAGTTTCTTGAAAGGTTACAACCCATAAATGAAGTACTCGGATCAGAAACAATTCTCGTAGCAGGATAAGATGCTTTGCGATGTTTTCTTGAATGTTTTCCACCCATAAATGAAGAACTCGTATCAGTAACACTTCTCATAGCAGGATATGTTGCTTTGTGGTGTTTTCTTGAATGTAAATGACGTACTCGGAACATAAACACTTCTTTTAGCAGGATAAATGCTTTGTGGTGTTTTGTTGAATGTGTACATCCCATAAACGAAGTAATATTCATGAAGCAATTAGGGTGGTATTCTACATTACTTCGTGGTGGTTTCCTAAAAGGTTTGGAGCTTTCTTGAAAGGTTACCACCAATAAATGAAGTACTCGGATCAGAAACACTTCTCGCAGCAGGATAAAATGCTTTGCAGTGTTTTCTTGAATGTTTACCACCCATAAATGAAGTAATCACACATGAAGCACTTAGAATGATATTTTATGCTTCTTCATGGGGGTTTCATGAAAGGTTTAGAGTTTTTTTGGAAGGTTACCACTCATAAATGAAGTAATCATATCAGGAACACTTCTGTTATTAAGATAAGGATTTGTGCTGTTTTCTTGAATGGTTATCACCCAAAAATGAAGTATTTGAATCATAAACACTTCTCATAGCAGGATAAAATGCTTTGTGGTGTTTTGTTGAATGTTTACAACCCATAAATGAAGTAATACCCATGAAGCGCTTAAAATGGTATTTTACATTTCTCCGTGGTAGTTTCCTGAAAGGTTTGGAGTTTTCTTGGAAGGTTACCACTCATGAATGAAATACTCAGATCAGAAACACTTCTCGTAGCAGGATAAGATGCCTTGCTATGTTTTCTTGAATTTTATCACCCATAAACGAAGTAATAGTTATGAAGCGCTTAGAGTGGTATTCTATATTACTTCATGGTGGTTTCCTGAAAGGTTTGGTGTTTTCTTGAATGTTTACCACCCATAAATGAAGTACTCGCAACAGAAACACTTCTCATAGATGTTTTGTGGTATTTTCTTGAATCTTTGCCACCCATAAATGAGGTAATCAGACATGAAGAACATAGAATGGTATTCTATGCTTCTTCATGGTCGGTTCATGAAAGGTTTAGAGATTTCTTGGTAGGTTACCACTCAAAAATGAAGTAATCATATCAGGAACACATATGTTAGTAGGATATAATGATTTGTGGTGTTTACTTGAATGGTTATCACCAATAAATGAAGTACTCGGATCATAAACTCTTCTCGTAGAAGGATAAAATGCTATGTGGTGTTTTGTTGAATGTTTACAACCCATAAACATAGTAATAGTCATGAAGAGCTTAGATTGGTATTCTACATTTATCTGTGCTGGTTTCCTGAAAGGTTTGGAGCTTTTCTTGAATGGTTACCACCCATTAATGAAGTACTCGGAACAAAAACACTTCACATAGCATGATAAGATGCTTGTGGTGTTTTCTTGAATCTTTACCATCCATAAATGAAGTACTCGGATCATAAAAACTTATGCTAGAAGGATAAAATGCTTTGTGGTGTTTTGTTGAATGTTTACAACCCATAAATGAAGTAATCAGACATTAAGCACATCGAATGGTATTCTATGCTTCATCATGGTGGTTTCATGAATGGTTTAGAGTTTTCTTGGTTAGTTACCACTCTTAAATGAAGTAATAATATCAGGAATACTTCTGTTAGTAGGATAGGATTCTTTGTGGTGTTTTCTTGAATGGTTATTACCCAAAAATGAAATACTCAGATCATAAACACTTCTCGTAGCAGGATAAAATGTTTTGTGGTGTTTTGTTGAATGTTTACAACCCATAAACGAAGTGTTAGTCATGAAGAGCTTAGATTGGTAATCTACATTTCTCCGTGGTGGTTTCCTGAAAGGTTTGGAGCTTTCTTGAATGGTTACCACCCATTAATGAAGTACTCAGATCAGAAACACTTCTCATAGCAGGATAAGATGCTTGTGGTGTTTTCTTGAATCTTTACCATCCATAAATGAAGTACTCGGATCATAAACACTTCTGGTAGAAGGATAAAATGCTTTGTGGTGTTTTGTTGAATGTTTACAACCCATAAACGAAATAATAGTCATGAAGAGCTTAGATTGGTAATCTACATTTCTCCGTGGTGGTTTCCTGAGAGGTTTGGAGCTTTCTTGAAAGGTTACCACCCTCAGATAAAGTACTCGGATAAGAAACACTTCTCATAGTAGGATAAGATGCTTTGTGGTGTTTTCTTGAATATTTACCATCCATAAAGGAAGTACTCGAATCATAAACATTTCTCGTAGCAGGATTAAGTGCTTTGTGGTGTTTTGTTGAATGTTTACAACCCATAAACGAAGTAATAGTCATGAAGCGCTTAGAGTGGTATTCAACATTACTTCGTGGTGGTTTCCTGAAAGGTTTGGAGTTTCTTGAAAGGTTACAACCCATAAATGAAGTACTCGGATCAGAAACAATTCTCGTAGCAGGATAAGATGCTTTGCGATGTTTTCTTGAATGTTTTCCACCCATAAATGAAGAACTCGTATCAGTAACACTTCTCATAGCAGGATATGTTGCTTTGTGGTGTTTTCTTGAATGTAAATGACGTACTCGGAACATAAACACTTCTTTTAGCAGGATAAATGCTTTGTGGTGTTTTGTTGAATGTGTACATCCCATAAACGAAGTAATATTCATGAAGCAATTAGGGTGGTATTCTACATTACTTCGTGGTGGTTTCCTAAAAGGTTTGGAGCTTTCTTGAAAGGTTACCACCAATAAATGAAGTACTCGGATCAGAAACACTTCTCGCAGCAGGATAAAATGCTTTGCAGTGTTTTCTTGAATGTTTACCACCCATAAATGAAGTAATCACACATGAAGCACTTAGAATGATATTTTATGCTTCTTCATGGGGGTTTCATGAAAGGTTTAGAGTTTTTTTGGAAGGTTACCACTCATAAATGAAGTAATCATATCAGGAACACTTCTGTTATTAAGATAAGGATTTGTGCTGTTTTCTTGAATGGTTATCACCCAAAAATGAAGTATTTGAATCATAAACACTTCTCATAGCAGGATAAAATGCTTTGTGGTGTTTTGTTGAATGTTTACAACCCATAAATGAAGTAATACCCATGAAGCGCTTAAAATGGTATTTTACATTTCTCCGTGGTAGTTTCCTGAAAGGTTTGGAGTTTTCTTGGAAGGTTACCACTCATGAATGAAATACTCAGATCAGAAACACTTCTCGTAGCAGGATAAGATGCCTTGCTATGTTTTCTTGAATTTTATCACCCATAAACGAAGTAATAGTTATGAAGCGCTTAGAGTGGTATTCTATATTACTTCATGGTGGTTTCCTGAAAGGTTTGGTGTTTTCTTGAATGTTTACCACCCATAAATGAAGTACTCGCAACAGAAACACTTCTCATAGATGTTTTGTGGTATTTTCTTGAATCTTTGCCACCCATAAATGAGGTAATCAGACATGAAGAACATAGAATGGTATTCTATGCTTCTTCATGGTCGGTTCATGAAAGGTTTAGAGATTTCTTGGTAGGTTACCACTCAAAAATGAAGTAATCATATCAGGAACACATATGTTAGTAGGATATGATGCTTTGTGTTGTTTTCTTCAATGGTTATCACCCATAAATGAAGTACTCGGATCATAAACTCTTCTCGTAGAAGGATAAAATGCTTTGTGGTATTTTGTTGGATGTTTACAACCCATAAACATAGTAATAGTCATGAAGAGCTTAGATTGGTATTCTACATTTATCTGTGCTGGTTTCCTGAAAGGTTTGGAGCTTTTCTTGAATGGTTACCACCCATTAATGAAGTACTCGGAACAAAAACACTTCACATAGCAGGATAAGATGCTTGTGGTGTTTTCTTGAATCTTTACCATCCATAAATGAAGTACTCGGATCATAAACACTTCTGGTAGAAGGATAAAATGCTTTGTGGTGTTTTGTTGAATGTTTACAACCCATAAACGAAATAATAGTCATGAAGAGCTTAGATTGGTAATCTACATTTCTCCGTGGTGGTTTCCTGAGAGGTTTGGAGCTTTCTTGAAAGGTTACCACCCTCAGATAAAGTACTCGGATAATAAACACTTCTCATAGTAGGATAAGATGCTTTGTGGTGTTTTCTTGAATATTTACCATCCATAAAGGAAGTACTCGAATCATAAACATTTCTCGTAGCAGGATTAAGTGCTTTGTGGTGTTTTGTTGAATGTTTACAACCCATAAACGAAGTAATAGTCATGAAGCGCTTAGAGTGGTATTCAACATTACTTCGTGGTGGTTTCCTGAAAGGTTTGGAGTTTCTTGAAAGGTTACAACCCATAAATGAAGTACTGGGATCAGAAACAATTCTCGTAGCAGGATAAGATGATTTGCGATGTTTTCTTGAATGTTTTCCACCCATAAATGAAGAACTCGTATCAGTAACACTTCTCATAGCAGGATATGTTGCTTTGTGGTGTTTTCTTGAATGTAAATGACGTACTCGGAACATAAACACTTCTTTTAGCAGGATAAATGCTTTGTGGTGTTTTGTTGAATGTGTACATCCCATAAACGAAGTAATATTCATGAAGCAATTAGGGTGGTATTCTACATTACTTCGTGGTGGTTTCCTAAAAGGTTTGGAGCTTTCTTGAAAGGTTACCACCAATAAATGAAGTACTCGGATCAGAAACACTTCTCGCAGCAGGATAAAATGCTTTGCAGTGTTTTCTTGAATGTTTACCACCCATAAATGAAGTAATCACACATGAAGCACTTAGAATGATATTTTATGCTTCTTCATGGGGGTTTCATGAAAGGTTTAGAGTTTTTTTGGAAGGTTACCACTCATAAATGAAGTAATCATATCAGGAACACTTCTGTTATTAAGATAAGGATTTGTGCTGTTTTCTTGAATGGTTATCACCCAAAAATGAAGTATTTGAATCATAAACACTTCTCATAGCAGGATAAAATGCTTTGTGGTGTTTTGTTGAATGTTTACAACCCATAAATGAAGTAATACCCATGAAGCGCTTAAAATGGTATTTTACATTTCTCCGTTGTAGTTTCCTGAAAGGTTTGGAGTTTTCTTGGAAGGTTACCACTCATGAATGAAATACTCAGATCAGAAACACTTCTCGTAGCAGGATAAGATGCCTTGCTATGTTTTCTTGAATTTTATCACCCATAAACGAAGTAATAGTTATGAAGCGCTTAGAGTGGTATTCTATATTACTTCATGGTGGTTTCCTGAAAGGTTTGGTGTTTTCTTGAATGTTTACCACCCATAAATGAAGTACTCGCAACAGAAACACTTCTCATAGATGTTTTGTGGTATTTTCTTGAATCTTTGCCACCCATAAATGAGGTAATCAGACATGAAGAACATAGAATGGTATTCTATGCTTCTTCATGGTCGGTTCATGAAAGGTTTAGAGATTTCTTGGTAGGTTACCACTCAAAAATGAAGTAATCATATCAGGAACACATATGTTAGTAGGATATGATGATTTGTGGTGTTTACTTGAATGGTTATCACCAATAAATGAAGTACTCGGATCATAAACTCTTCTCGTAGAAGGATAAAATGCTATGTGGTGTTTTGTTGAATGTTTACAACCCATAAACATAGTAATAGTCATGAAGAGCTTAGATTGGTATTCTACATTTATCTGTGCTGGTTTCCTGAAAGGTTTGGAGCTTTTCTTGAATGGTTACCACCCATTAATGAAGTACTCGGAACAAAAACACTTCACATAGCATGATAAGATGCTTGTGGTGTTTTCTTGAATCTTTACCATCCATAAATGAAGTACTCGGATCATAAAAACTTATGCTAGAAGGATAAAATGCTTTGTGGTGTTTTGTTGAATGTTTACAACCCATAAATGAAGTAATCAGACATTAAGCACATCGAATGGTATTCTATGCTTCATCATGGTGGTTTCATGAATGGTTTAGAGTTTTCTTGGTTAGTTACCACTCTTAAATGAAGTAATAATATCAGGAATACTTCTGTTAGTAGGATAGGATTCTTTGTGGTGTTTTCTTGAATGGTTATTACCCAAAAATGAAATACTCAGATCATAAACACTTCTCGTAGCAGGATAAAATGTTTTGTGGTGTTTTGTTGAATGTTTACAACCCATAAACGAAGTGTTAGTCATGAAGAGCTTAGATTGGTAATCTACATTTCTCCGTGGTGGTTTCCTGAAAGGTTTGGAGCTTTCTTGAAAGGTTACCACCCACAAATGAAGTACTCGGATTAGAAACACTTCTCATAGCAGGATAAGATGCTTTGTAGTGTTTTCTTGAATCTTTACCATTCATAAATGAAGTAATAGTTATGAAGCGCTTAGAGTAGTATTCTATATTACTTCATGGTGGTTTCCTGAAAGGTTTGGTGTTTTCTTGAATGTTTATCACCCATAAATGAAGTACTCGCATCAGAAACACTTTTCATAGCATAATAAGATGTTTTGTGGTATTTTCTTGAATCTTTACCACCCATAAATGAAGTAATCGACATGAAGAACTAAGAATGGTATTCTATGCTTCTTCATGATCGGTTCATGAAAGGTTTAGAGATTTCTTGGTAGGTTACCACTCAAAAATGAAGTAATCATATCAGGAACACATATGTTAGTAGGATATGATGCTTTGTGGTGTTTTCTTCAATGGTTATCACCCATAAATGAAGTACTCGGATCATAAACTCTTCTCGTAGAAGGATAAAATGCTTTGTGGTATTTTGTTGGATGTTTACAACCCATAAACATAGTAATAGTCATGAAGAGCTTAGATTGGTATTCTACATTTATCTGTGCTGGTTTCCTGAAAGGTTTGGAGCTTTCTTGAATGGTTACCACCCATTAATGAAGTACTCAGATCAGAAACACTTCTCATAGCAGGATAAGATGCTTGTGGTGTTTTCTTGAATCTTTACCATCCATAAATGAAGTACTCGGATCATAAACACTTCTGGTAGAAGGATAAAATGCTTTGTGGTGTTTTGTTGAATGTTTACAACCCATAAACGAAATAATAGTCATGAAGAGCTTAGATTGGTAATCTACATTTCTCCGTGGTGGTTTCCTGAGAGGTTTGGAGCTTTCTTGAAAGGTTACCACCCTCAGATAAAGTACTCGGATAAGAAACACTTCTCATAGTAGGATAAGATGCTTTGTGGTGTTTTCTTGAATATTTACCATCCATAAAGGAAGTACTCGAATCATAAACATTTCTCGTAGCAGGATTAAGTGCTTTGTGGTGTTTTGTTGAATGTTTACAACCCATAAACGAAGTAATAGTCATGAAGCGCTTAGAGTGGTATTCAACATTACTTCGTGGTGGTTTCCTGAAAGGTTTGGAGTTTCTTGAAAGGTTACAACCCATAAATGAAGTACTCGGATCAGAAACAATTCTCGTAGCAGGATAAGATGCTTTGCGATGTTTTCTTGAATGTTTTCCACCCATAAATGAAGAACTCGTATCAGTAACACTTCTCATAGCAGGATATGTTGCTTTGTGGTGTTTTCTTGAATGTAAATGACGTACTCGGAACATAAACACTTCTTTTAGCAGGATAAATGCTTTGTGGTGTTTTGTTGAATGTGTACATCCCATAAACGAAGTAATATTCATGAAGCAATTAGGGTGGTATTCTACATTACTTCGTGGTGGTTTCCTAAAAGGTTTGGAGCTTTCTTGAAAGGTTACCACCAATAAATGAAGTACTCGGATCAGAAACACTTCTCGCAGCAGGATAAAATGCTTTGCAGTGTTTTCTTGAATGTTTACCACCCATAAATGAAGTAATCACACATGAAGCACTTAGAATGATATTTTATGCTTCTTCATGGGGGTTTCATGAAAGGTTTAGAGTTTTTTTGGAAGGTTACCACTCATAAATGAAGTAATCATATCAGGAACACTTCTGTTATTAAGATAAGGATTTGTGCTGTTTTCTTGAATGGTTATCACCCAAAAATGAAGTATTTGAATCATAAACACTTCTCATAGCAGGATAAAATGCTTTGTGGTGTTTTGTTGAATGTTTACAACCCATAAATGAAGTAATACCCATGAAGCGCTTAAAATGGTATTTTACATTTCTCCGTGGTAGTTTCCTGAAAGGTTTGGAGTTTTCTTGGAAGGTTACCACTCATGAATGAAATACTCAGATCAGAAACACTTCTCGTAGCAGGATAAGATGCCTTGCTATGTTTTCTTGAATTTTATCACCCATAAACGAAGTAATAGTTATGAAGCGCTTAGAGTGGTATTCTATATTACTTCATGGTGGTTTCCTGAAAGGTTTGGTGTTTTCTTGAATGTTTACCACCCATAAATGAAGTACTCGCAACAGAAACACTTCTCATAGATGTTTTGTGGTATTTTCTTGAATCTTTGCCACCCATAAATGAGGTAATCAGACATGAAGAACATAGAATGGTATTCTATGCTTCTTCATGGTCGGTTCATGAAAGGTTTAGAGATTTCTTGGTAGGTTACCACTCAAAAATGAAGTAATCATATCAGGAACACATATGTTAGTAGGATATGATGCTTTGTGTTGTTTTCTTCAATGGTTATCACCCATAAATGAAGTACTCGGATCATAAACTCTTCTCGTAGAAGGATAAAATGCTTTGTGGTATTTTGTTGGATGTTTACAACCCATAAACATAGTAATAGTCATGAAGAGCTTAGATTGGTATTCTACATTTATCTGTGCTGGTTTCCTGAAAGGTTTGGAGCTTTTCTTGAATGGTTACCACCCATTAATGAAGTACTCGGAACAAAAACACTTCACATAGCAGGATAAGATGCTTGTGGTGTTTTCTTGAATCTTTACCATCCATAAATGAAGTACTCGGATCATAAACACTTCTGGTAGAAGGATAAAATGCTTTGTGGTGTTTTGTTGAATGTTTACAACCCATAAACGAAATAATAGTCATGAAGAGCTTAGATTGGTAATCTACATTTCTCCGTGGTGGTTTCCTGAGAGGTTTGGAGCTTTCTTGAAAGGTTACCACCCTCAGATAAAGTACTCGGATAATAAACACTTCTCATAGTAGGATAAGATGCTTTGTGGTGTTTTCTTGAATATTTACCATCCATAAAGGAAGTACTCGAATCATAAACATTTCTCGTAGCAGGATTAAGTGCTTTGTGGTGTTTTGTTGAATGTTTACAACCCATAAACGAAGTAATAGTCATGAAGCGCTTAGAGTGGTATTCAACATTACTTCGTGGTGGTTTCCTGAAAGGTTTGGAGTTTCTTGAAAGGTTACAACCCATAAATGAAGTACTGGGATCAGAAACAATTCTCGTAGCAGGATAAGATGCTTTGCGATGTTTTCTTGAATGTTTTCCACCCATAAATGAAGAACTCGTATCAGTAACACTTCTCATAGCAGGATATGTTGCTTTGTGGTGTTTTCTTGAATGTAAATGACGTACTCGGAACATAAACACTTCTTTTAGCAGGATAAATGCTTTGTGGTGTTTTGTTGAATGTGTACATCCCATAAACGAAGTAATATTCATGAAGCAATTAGGGTGGTATTCTACATTACTTCGTGGTGGTTTCCTAAAAGGTTTGGAGCTTTCTTGAAAGGTTACCACCAATAAATGAAGTACTCGGATCAGAAACACTTCTCGCAGCAGGATAAAATGCTTTGCAGTGTTTTCTTGAATGTTTACCACCCATAAATGAAGTAATCACACATGAAGCACTTAGAATGATATTTTATGCTTCTTCATGGGGGTTTCATGAAAGGTTTAGAGTTTTTTTGGAAGGTTACCACTCATAAATGAAGTAATCATATCAGGAACACTTCTGTTATTAAGATAAGGATTTGTGCTGTTTTCTTGAATGGTTATCACCCAAAAATGAAGTATTTGAATCATAAACACTTCTCATAGCAGGATAAAATGCTTTGTGGTGTTTTGTTGAATGTTTACAACCCATAAATGAAGTAATACCCATGAAGCGCTTAAAATGGTATTTTACATTTCTCCGTGGTAGTTTCCTGAAAGGTTTGGAGTTTTCTTGGAAGGTTACCACTCATGAATGAAATACTCAGATCAGAAACACTTCTCGTAGCAGGATAAGATGCCTTGCTATGTTTTCTTGAATTTTATCACCCATAAACGAAGTAATAGTTATGAAGCGCTTAGAGTGGTATTCTATATTACTTCATGGTGGTTTCCTGAAAGGTTTGGTGTTTTCTTGAATGTTTACCACCCATAAATGAAGTACTCGCAACAGAAACACTTCTCATAGATGTTTTGTGGTATTTTCTTGAATCTTTGCCACCCATAAATGAGGTAATCAGACATGAAGAACATAGAATGGTATTCTATGCTTCTTCATGGTCGGTTCATGAAAGGTTTAGAGATTTCTTGGTAGGTTACCACTCAAAAATGAAGTAATCATATCAGGAACACATTTGTTAGTAGGATATGATGATTTGTGGTGTTTACTTGAATGGTTATCACCAATAAATGAAGTACTCGGATCATAAACTCTTCTCGTAGAAGGATAAAATGCTATGTGGTGTTTTGTTGAATGTTTACAACCCATAAACATAGTAATAATCATGAAGAGCTTAGATTGGTATTCTACATTTATCTGTGCTGGTTTCCTGAAAGGTTTGGAGCTTTTCTTGAATGGTTACCACCCATTAATGAAGTACTCGGAACAAAAACACTTCACATAGCATGATAAGATGCTTGTGGTGTTTTCTTGAATCTTTACCATCCATAAATGAAGTACTCGGATCATAAAAACTTATGCTAGAAGGATAAAATGCTTTGTGGTGTTTTGTTGAATGTTTACAACCCATAAATGAAGTAATCAGACATTAAGCACATCGAATGGTATTCTATGCTTCATCATGGTGGTTTCATGAATGGTTTAGAGTTTTCTTGGTTAGTTACCACTCTTAAATGAAGTAATAATATCAGGAATACTTCTGTTAGTAGGATAGGATTCTTTGTGGTGTTTTCTTGAATGGTTATCACCCAAAAATGAAATACTCAGATCATAAACACTTCTCGTAGCAGGATAAAATGTTTTGTGGTGTTTTGTTGAATGTTTACAACCCATAAACGAAGTATTAGTCATGAAGAGCTTAGATTGGTAATCTACATTTCTCCGTGGTGGTTTTTCGAAAGGTTTGGAGCTTTCTTGAAAGGTTACCACCCACAAATGAAGTACTCGGATTAGAAACACTTCTCATAGCAGGATAAGATGCTTTGTAGTGTTTTCTTGAATCTTTACCATTCATAAATGAAGTAATAGTTATGAAGCGCTTAGAGTAGTATTCTATATTACTTCATGGTGGTTTCCTGAAAGGTTTGGTGTTTTCTTGAATGTTTATCACCCATAAATGAAGTACTCGCATCAGAAACACTTTTCATAGCATAATAAGATGTTTTGTGGTATTTTCTTGAATCTTTACCACCCATAAATGAAGTAATCGACATGAAGAACTAAGAATGGTATTCTATGCTTCTTCATGATCGGTTCATGAAAGGTTTAGAGATTTCTTGGTAGGTTACCACTCAAAAATGAAGTAATCATATCAGGAACACATATGTTAGTAGGATATGATGCTTTGTGGTGTTTTCTTCAATGGTTATCACCCATAAATGAAGTACTCGGATCATAAACTCTTCTCGTAGAAGGATAAAATGCTTTGTGGTATTTTGTTGGATGTTTACAACCCATAAACATAGTAATAGTCATGAAGAGCTTAGATTGGTATTCTACATTTATCTGTGCTGGTTTCCTGAAAGGTTTGGAGCTTTCTTGAATGGTTACCACCCATTAATGAAGTACTCAGATCAGAAACACTTCTCGTAGCAGGATAAGATGCTTGTGGTGTTTTCTTGAATCTTTACCATCCATAAATGAAGTACTCGGATCATAAACACTTCTGGTAGAAGGATAAAATGCTTTGTGGTGTTTTGTTGAATGTTTACAACCCATAAACGAAATAATAGTCATGAAGAGCTTAGATTGGTAATCTACATTTCTCCGTGGTGGTTTCCTGAGAGGTTTGGAGCTTTCTTGAAAGGTTACCACCCTCAGATAAAGTACTCGGATAATAAACACTTCTCATAGTAGGATAAGATGCTTTGTGGTGTTTTCTTGAATATTTACCATCCATAAAGGAAGTACTCGAATCATAAACATTTCTCGTAGCAGGATTAAGTGCTTTGTGGTGTTTTGTTGAATGTTTACAACCCATAAACGAAGTAATAGTCATGAAGCGCTTAGAGTGGTATTCAACATTACTTCGTGGTGGTTTCCTGAAAGGTTTGGAGTTTCTTGAAAGGTTACAACCCATAAATGAAGTACTCGGATCAGAAACAATTCTCGTAGCAGGATAAGATGCTTTGCGATGTTTTCTTGAATGTTTTCCACCCATAAATGAAGAACTCGTATCAGTAACACTTCTCATAGCAGGATATGTTGCTTTGTGGTGTTTTCTTGAATGTAAATGACGTACTCGGAACATAAACACTTCTTTTAGCAGGATAAATGCTTTGTGGTGTTTTGTTGAATGTGTACATCCCATAAACGAAGTAATATTCATGAAGCAATTAGGGTGGTATTCTACATTACTTCGTGGTGGTTTCCTAAAAGGTTTGGAGCTTTCTTGAAAGGTTACCACCAATAAATGAAGTACTCGGATCAGAAACACTTCTCGCAGCAGGATAAAATGCTTTGCAGTGTTTTCTTGAATGTTTACCACCCATAAATGAAGTAATCACACATGAAGCACTTAGAATGATATTTTATGCTTCTTCATGGGGGTTTCATGAAAGGTTTAGAGTTTTTTTGGAAGGTTACCACTCATAAATGAAGTAATCATATCAGGAACACTTCTGTTATTAAGATAAGGATTTGTGCTGTTTTCTTGAATGGTTATCACCCAAAAATGAAGTATTTGAATCATAAACACTTCTCATAGCAGGATAAAATGCTTTGTGGTGTTTTGTTGAATGTTTACAACCCATAAATGAAGTAATACCCATGAAGCGCTTAAAATGGTATTTTACATTTCTCCGTGGTAGTTTCCTGAAAGGTTTGGAGTTTTCTTGGAAGGTTACCACTCATGAATGAAATACTCAGATCAGAAACACTTCTCGTAGCAGGATAAGATGCCTTGCTATGTTTTCTTGAATTTTATCACCCATAAACGAAGTAATAGTTATGAAGCGCTTAGAGTGGTATTCTATATTACTTCATGGTGGTTTCCTGAAAGGTTTGGTGTTTTCTTGAATGTTTACCACCCATAAATGAAGTACTCGCAACAGAAACACTTCTCATAGATGTTTTGTGGTATTTTCTTGAATCTTTGCCACCCATAAATGAGGTAATCAGACATGAAGAACATAGAATGGTATTCTATGCTTCTTCATGGTCGGTTCATGAAAGGTTTAGAGATTTCTTGGTAGGTTACCACTCAAAAATGAAGTAATCATATCAGGAACACATTTGTTAGTAGGATATGATGATTTGTGGTGTTTACTTGAATGGTTATCACCAATAAATGAAGTACTCGGATCATAAACTCTTCTCGTAGAAGGATAAAATGCTATGTGGTGTTTTGTTGAATGTTTACAACCCATAAACATAGTAATAGTCATGAAGAGCTTAGATTGGTATTCTACATTTATCTGTGCTGGTTTCCTGAAAGGTTTGGAGCTTTTCTTGAATGGTTACCACCCATTAATGAAGTACTCGGAACAAAAACACTTCACATAGCATGATAAGATGCTTGTGGTGTTTTCTTGAATCTTTACCATCCATAAATGAAGTACTCGGATCATAAAAACTTATGCTAGAAGGATAAAATGCTTTGTGGTGTTTTGTTGAATGTTTACAACCCATAAATGAAGTAATCAGACATTAAGCACATCGAATGGTATTCTATGCTTCATCATGGTGGTTTCATGAATGGTTTAGAGTTTTCTTGGTTAGTTACCACTCTTAAATGAAGTAATAATATCAGGAATACTTCTGTTAGTAGGATAGGATTCTTTGTGGTGTTTTCTTGAATGGTTATCACCCAAAAATGAAATACTCAGATCATAAACACTTCTCGTAGCAGGATAAAATGTTTTGTGGTGTTTTGTTGAATGTTTACAACCCATAAACGAAGTATTAGTCATGAAGAGCTTAGATTGGTAATCTACATTTCTCCGTGGTGGTTTCCTGAAAGGTTTGGAGCTTTCTTGAAAGGTTACCACCCACAAATGAAGTACTCGGATTAGAAACACTTCTCATAGCAGGATAAGATGCTTTGTAGTGTTTTCTTGAATCTTTACCATTCATAAATGAAGTAATAGTTATGAAGCGCTTAGAGTAGTATTCTATATTACTTCATGGTGGTTTCCTGAAAGGTTTGGTGTTTTCTTGAATGTTTATCACCCATAAATGAAGTACTCGCATCAGAAACACTTTTCATAGCATAATAAGATGTTTTGTGGTATTTTCTTGAATCTTTACCACCCATAAATGAAGTAATCGACATGAAGAACTAAGAATGGTATTCTATGCTTCTTCATGATCGGTTCATGAAAGGTTTAGAGATTTCTTGGTAGGTTACCACTCAAAAATGAAGTAATCATATCAGGAACACATATGTTAGTAGGATATGATGCTTTGTGGTGTTTTCTTCAATGGTTATCACCCATAAATGAAGTACTCGGATCATAAACTCTTCTCGTAGAAGGATAAAATGCTTTGTGGTATTTTGTTGGATGTTTACAACCCATAAACATAGTAATAGTCATGAAGAGCTTAGATTGGTATTCTACATTTATCTGTGCTGGTTTCCTGAAAGGTTTGGAGCTTTCTTGAATGGTTACCACCCATTAATGAAGTACTCAGATCAGAAACACTTCTCATAGCAGGATAAGATGCTTGTGGTGTTTTCTTGAATCTTTACCATCCATAAATGAAGTACTCGGATCATAAACACTTCTGGTAGAAGGATAAAATGCTTTGTGGTGTTTTGTTGAATGTTTACAACCCATAAACGAAATAATAGTCATGAAGAGCTTAGATTGGTAATCTACATTTCTCCGTGGTGGTTTCCTGAGAGGTTTGGAGCTTTCTTGAAAGGTTACCACCCTCAGATAAAGACTCGGATAAGAAACACTTCTCATAGTAGGATAAGATGCTTTGTGGTGTTTTCTTGAATATTTACCATCCATAAAGGAAGTACTCGAATCATAAACATTTCTCGTAGCAGGATTAAGTGCTTTGTGGTGTTTTGTTGAATGTTTACAACCCATAAACGAAGTAATAGTCATGAAGCGCTTAGAGTGGTATTCAACATTACTTCGTGGTGGTTTCCTGAAAGGTTTGGAGTTTCTTGAAAGGTTACAACCCATAAATGAAGTACTCGGATCAGAAACAATTCTCGTAGCAGGATAAGATGCTTTGCGATGTTTTCTTGAATGTTTTCCACCCATAAATGAAGAACTCGTATCAGTAACACTTCTCATAGCAGGATATGTTGCTTTGTGGTGTTTTCTTGAATGTAAATGACGTACTCGGAACATAAACACTTCTTTTAGCAGGATAAATGCTTTGTGGTGTTTTGTTGAATGTGTACATCCCATAAACGAAGTAATATTCATGAAGCAATTAGGGTGGTATTCTACATTACTTCGTGGTGGTTTCCTAAAAGGTTTGGAGCTTTCTTGAAAGGTTACCACCAATAAATGAAGTACTCGGATCAGAAACACTTCTCGCAGCAGGATAAAATGCTTTGCAGTGTTTTCTTGAATGTTTACCACCCATAAATGAAGTAATCACACATGAAGCACTTAGAATGATATTTTATGCTTCTTCATGGGGGTTTCATGAAAGGTTTAGAGTTTTTTTGGAAGGTTACCACTCATAAATGAAGTAATCATATCAGGAACACTTCTGTTATTAAGATAAGGATTTGTGCTGTTTTCTTGAATGGTTATCACCCAAAAATGAAGTATTTGAATCATAAACACTTCTCATAGCAGGATAAAATGCTTTGTGGTGTTTTGTTGAATGTTTACAACCCATAAATGAAGTAATACCCATGAAGCGCTTAAAATGGTATTTTACATTTCTCCGTGGTAGTTTCCTGAAAGGTTTGGAGTTTTCTTGGAAGGTTACCACTCATGAATGAAATACTCAGATCAGAAACACTTCTCGTAGCAGGATAAGATGCCTTGCTATGTTTTCTTGAATTTTATCACCCATAAACGAAGTAATAGTTATGAAGCGCTTAGAGTGGTATTCTATATTACTTCATGGTGGTTTCCTGAAAGGTTTGGTGTTTTCTTGAATGTTTACCACCCATAAATGAAGTACTCGCAACAGAAACACTTCTCATAGATGTTTTGTGGTATTTTCTTGAATCTTTGCCACCCATAAATGAGGTAATCAGACATGAAGAACATAGAATGGTATTCTATGCTTCTTCATGGTCGGTTCATGAAAGGTTTAGAGATTTCTTGGTAGGTTACCACTCAAAAATGAAGTAATCATATCAGGAACACATTTGTTAGTAGGATATGATGATTTGTGGTGTTTACTTGAATGGTTATCACCAATAAATGAAGTACTCGGATCATAAACTCTTCTCGTAGAAGGATAAAATGCTATGTGGTGTTTTGTTGAATGTTTACAACCCATAAACATAGTAATAGTCATGAAGAGCTTAGATTGGTATTCTACATTTATCTGTGCTGGTTTCCTGAAAGGTTTGGAGCTTTTCTTGAATGGTTACCACCCATTAATGAAGTACTCGGAACAAAAACACTTCACATAGCATGATAAGATGCTTGTGGTGTTTTCTTGAATCTTTACCATCCATAAATGAAGTACTCGGATCATAAAAACTTATGCTAGAAGGATAAAATGCTTTGTGGTGTTTTGTTGAATGTTTACAACCCATAAATGAAGTAATCAGACATTAAGCACATCGAATGGTATTCTATGCTTCATCATGGTGGTTTCATGAATGGTTTAGAGTTTTCTTGGTTAGTTACCACTCTTAAATGAAGTAATAATATCAGGAATACTTCTGTTAGTAGGATAGGATTCTTTGTGGTGTTTTCTTGAATGGTTATCACCCAAAAATGAAATACTCAGATCATAAACACTTTTCGTAGCAGGATAAAATGTTTTGTGGTGTTTTGTTGAATGTTTACAACCCATAAACGAAGTATTAGTCATGAAGAGCTTAGATTGGTAATCTACATTTCTCCGTGGTGGTTTCCTGAAAGGTTTGGAGCTTTCTTGAAAGGTTACCACCCACAAATGAAGTACTCGGATTAGAAACACTTCTCATAGCAGGATAAGATGCTTTGTAGTGTTTTCTTGAATCTTTACCATTCATAAATGAAGTAATAGTTATGAAGCGCTTAGAGTAGTATTCTATATTACTTCATGGTGGTTTCCTGAAAGGATTGGTGTTTTCTTGAATGTTTATCACCCATAAATGAAGTACTCGCATCAGAAACACTTTTCATAGCATAATAAGATGTTTTGTGGTATTTTCTTGAATCTTTACCACCCATAAATGAAGTAATCGACATGAAGAACTAAGAATGGTATTCTATGCTTCTTCATGATCGGTTCATGAAAGGTTTAGAGATTTCTTGGTAGGTTACCACTCAAAAATGAAGTAATCATATCAGGAACACATATGTTAGTAGGATATGATGCTTTGTGGTGTTTTCTTCAATGGTTATCACCCATAAATGAAGTACTCGGATCATAAACTCTTCTCGTAGAAGGATAAAATGCTTTGTGGTATTTTGTTGGATGTTTACAACCCATAAACATAGTAATAGTCATGAAGAGCTTAGATTGGTATTCTACATTTATCTGTGCTGGTTTCCTGAAAGGTTTGGAGCTTTCTTGAATGGTTACCACCCATTAATGAAGTACTCAGATCAGAAACACTTCTCATAGCAGGATAAGATGCTTGTGGTGTTTTCTTGAATCTTTACCATCCATAAATGAAGTACTCGGATCATAAACACTTCTGGTAGAAGGATAAAATGCTTTGTGGTGTTTTGTTGAATGTTTACAACCCATAAACGAAATAATAGTCATGAAGAGCTTAGATTGGTAATCTACATTTCTCCGTGGTGGTTTCCTGAGAGGTTTGGAGCTTTCTTGAAAGGTTACCACCCTCAGATAAAGTACTCGGATAAGAAACACTTCTCATAGTAGGATAAGATGCTTTGTGGTGTTTTCTTGAATATTTACCATCCATAAAGGAAGTACTCGAATCATAAACATTTCTCGTAGCAGGATTAAGTGCTTTGTGGTGTTTTGTTGAATGTTTACAACCCATAAACGAAGTAATAGTCATGAAGCGCTTAGAGTGGTATTCAACATTACTTCGTGGTGGTTTCCTGAAAGGTTTGGAGTTTCTTGAAAGGTTACAACCCATAAATGAAGTACTCGGATCAGAAACAATTCTCGTAGCAGGATAAGATGCTTTGCGATGTTTTCTTGAATGTTTTCCACCCATAAATGAAGAACTCGTATCAGTAACACTTCTCATAGCAGGATATGTTGCTTTGTGGTGTTTTCTTGAATGTAAATGACGTACTCGGAACATAAACACTTCTTTTAGCAGGATAAATGCTTTGTGGTGTTTTGTTGAATGTGTACATCCCATAAACGAAGTAATATTCATGAAGCAATTAGGGTGGTATTCTACATTACTTCGTGGTGGTTTCCTAAAAGGTTTGGAGCTTTCTTGAAAGGTTACCACCAATAAATGAAGTACTCGGATCAGAAACACTTCTCGCAGCAGGATAAAATGCTTTGCAGTGTTTTCTTGAATGTTTACCACCCATAAATGAAGTAATCACACATGAAGCACTTAGAATGATATTTTATGCTTCTTCATGGGGGTTTCATGAAAGGTTTAGAGTTTTTTTGGAAGGTTACCACTCATAAATGAAGTAATCATATCAGGAACACTTCTGTTATTAAGATAAGGATTTGTGCTGTTTTCTTGAATGGTTATCACCCAAAAATGAAGTATTTGAATCATAAACACTTCTCATAGCAGGATAAAATGCTTTGTGGTGTTTTGTTGAATGTTTACAACCCATAAATGAAGTAATACCCATGAAGCGCTTAAAATGGTATTTTACATTTCTCCGTGGTAGTTTCCTGAAAGGTTTGGAGTTTTCTTGGAAGGTTACCACTCATGAATGAAATACTCAGATCAGAAACACTTCTCGTAGCAGGATAAGATGCCTTGCTATGTTTTCTTGAATTTTATCACCCATAAACGAAGTAATAGTTATGAAGCGCTTAGAGTGGTATTCTATATTACTTCATGGTGGTTTCCTGAAAGGTTTGGTGTTTTCTTGAATGTTTACCACCCATAAATGAAGTACTCGCAACAGAAACACTTCTCATAGATGTTTTGTGGTATTTTCTTGAATCTTTGCCACCCATAAATGAGGTAATCAGACATGAAGAACATAGAATGGTATTCTATGCTTCTTCATGGTCGGTTCATGAAAGGTTTAGAGATTTCTTGGTAGGTTACCACTCAAAAATGAAGTAATCATATCAGGAACACATTTGTTAGTAGGATATGATGATTTGTGGTGTTTACTTGAATGGTTATCACCAATAAATGAAGTACTCGGATCATAAACTCTTCTCGTAGAAGGATAAAATGCTATGTGGTGTTTTGTTGAATGTTTACAACCCATAAACATAGTAATAGTCATGAAGAGCTTAGATTGGTATTCTACATTTATCTGTGCTGGTTTCCTGAAAGGTTTGGAGCTTTTCTTGAATGGTTACCACCCATTAATGAAGTACTCGGAACAAAAACACTTCACATAGCATGATAAGATGCTTGTGGTGTTTTCTTGAATATTTACCATCCATAAATGAAGTACTCGGATCATAAAAACTTATGCTAGAAGGATAAAATGCTTTGTGGTGTTTTGTTGAATGTTTACAACCCATAAATGAAGTAATCAGACATTAAGCACATCGAATGGTATTCTATGCTTCATCATGGTGGTTTCATGAATGGTTTAGAGTTTTCTTGGTTAGTTACCACTCTTAAATGAAGTAATAATATCAGGAATACTTCTGTTAGTAGGATAGGATTCTTTGTGGTGTTTTCTTGAATGGTTATCACCCAAAAATGAAATACTCAGATCATAAACACTTCTCGTAGCAGGATAAAATGTTTTGTGGTGTTTTGTTGAATGTTTACAACCCATAAACGAAGTATTAGTCATGAAGAGCTTAGATTGGTAATCTACATTTCTCCGTGGTGGTTTCCTGAAAGGTTTGGAGCTTTCTTGAAAGGTTACCACCCACAAATGAAGTACTCGGATTAGAAACACTTCTCATAGCAGGATAAGATGCTTTGTAGTGTTTTCTTGAATCTTTACCATTCATAAATGAAGTAATAGTTATGAAGCGCTTAGAGTAGTATTCTATATTACTTCATGGTGGTTTCCTGAAAGGTTTGGTGTTTTCTTGAATGTTTATCACCCATAAATGAAGTACTCGCATCAGAAACACTTTTCATAGCATAATAAGATGTTTTGTGGTATTTTCTTGAATCTTTACCACCCATAAATGAAGTAATCGACATGAAGAACTAAGAATGGTATTCTATGCTTCTTCATGATCGGTTCATGAAAGGTTTAGAGATTTCTTGGTAGGTTACCACTCAAAAATGAAGTAATCATATCAGGAACACATATGTTAGTAGGATATGATGCTTTGTGGTGTTTTCTTCAATGGTTATCACCCATAAATGAAGTACTCGGATCATAAACTCTTCTCGTAGAAGGATAAAATGCTTTGTGGTATTTTGTTGGATGTTTACAACCCATAAACATAGTAATAGTCATGAAGAGCTTAGATTGGTATTCTACATTTATCTGTGCTGGTTTCCTGAAAGGTTTGGAGCTTTCTTGAATGGTTACCACCCATTAATGAAGTACTCAGATCAGAAACACTTCTCATAGCAGGATAAGATGCTTGTGGTGTTTTCTTGAATCTTTACCATCCATAAATGAAGTACTCGGATCATAAACACTTCTGGTAGAAGGATAAAATGCTTTGTGGTGTTTTGTTGAATGTTTACAACCCATAAACGAAATAATAGTCATGAAGAGCTTAGATTGGTAATCTACATTTCTCCGTGGTGGTTTCCTGAGAGGTTTGGAGCTTTCTTGAAAGGTTACCACCCTCAGATAAAGTACTCGGATAAGAAACACTTCTCATAGTAGGATAAGATGCTTTGTGGTGTTTTCTTGAATATTTACCATCCATAAAGGAAGTACTCGAATCATAAACATTTCTCGTAGCAGGATTAAGTGCTTTGTGGTGTTTTGTTGAATGTTTACAACCCATAAACGAAGTAATAGTCATGAAGCGCTTAGAGTGGTATTCAACATTACTTCGTGGTGGTTTCCTGAAAGGTTTGGAGTTTCTTGAAAGGTTACAACCCATAAATGAAGTACTCGGATCAGAAACAATTCTCGTAGCAGGATAAGATGCTTTGCGATGTTTTCTTGAATGTTTTCCACCCATAAATGAAGAACTCGTATCAGTAACACTTCTCATAGCAGGATATGTTGCTTTGTGGTGTTTTCTTGAATGTAAATGACGTACTCGGAACATAAACACTTCTTTTAGCAGGATAAATGCTTTGTGGTGTTTTGTTGAATGTGTACATCCCATAAACGAAGTAATATTCATGAAGCAATTAGGGTGGTATTCTACATTACTTCGTGGTGGTTTCCTAAAAGGTTTGGAGCTTTCTTGAAAGGTTACCACCAATAAATGAAGTACTCGGATCAGAAACACTTCTCGCAGCAGGATAAAATGCTTTGCAGTGTTTTCTTGAATGTTTACCACCCATAAATGAAGTAATCACACATGAAGCACTTAGAATGATATTTTATGCTTCTTCATGGGGGTTTCATGAAAGGTTTAGAGTTTTTTTGGAAGGTTACCACTCATAAATGAAGTAATCATATCAGGAACACTTCTGTTATTAAGATAAGGATTTGTGCTGTTTTCTTGAATGGTTATCACCCAAAAATGAAGTATTTGAATCATAAACACTTCTCATAGCAGGATAAAATGCTTTGTGGTGTTTTGTTGAATGTTTACAACCCATAAATGAAGTAATACCCATGAAGCGCTTAAAATGGTATTTTACATTTCTCCGTGGTAGTTTCCTGAAAGGTTTGGAGTTTTCTTGGAAGGTTACCACTCATGAATGAAATACTCAGATCAGAAACACTTCTCGTAGCAGGATAAGATGCCTTGCTATGTTTTCTTGAATTTTATCACCCATAAACGAAGTAATAGTTATGAAGCGCTTAGAGTGGTATTCTATATTACTTCATGGTGGTTTCCTGAAAGGTTTGGTGTTTTCTTGAATGTTTACCATCCATAAATGAAGTACTCGCAACAGAAACACTTCTCATAGATGTTTTGTGGTATTTTCTTGAATCTTTGCCACCCATAAATGAGGTAATCAGACATGAAGAACATAGAATGGTATTCTATGCTTCTTCATGGTCGGTTCATGAAAGGTTTAGAGATTTCTTGGTAGGTTACCACTCAAAAATGAAGTAATCATATCAGGAACACATATGTTAGTAGGATATGATGATTTGTGGTGCTTACTTGAATGGTTATCACCAATAAATGAAGTACTCGGATCATAAACTCTTCTCGTAGAAGGATAAAATGCTATGTGGTGTTTTGTTGAATGTTTACAACCCATAAACATAGTAATAGTCATGAAGAGCTTAGATTGGTATTCTACATTTATCTGTGCTGGTTTCCTGAAAGGTTTGGAGCTTTTCTTGAATGGTTACCACCCATTAATGAAGTACTCGGAACAAAAACACTTCACATAGCATGATAAGATGCTTGTGGTGTTTTCTTGAATCTTTACCATCCATAAATGAAGTACTCGGATCATAAAAACTTATGCTAGAAGGATAAAATGCTTTGTGGTGTTTTGTTGAATGTTTACAACCCATAAACGAAGTAATATTCATGAAGCAAGTGGAGTGGTAATCTACATTTTTCCGTGGTGGTTTTCATAATGGTTTGGAGCTTTCTTGAAAGGTTACCACCCATAAATAAAGTACTCGAATCAGAAACATTTCTCATAGCAGGATAAGATAATTTACGATGTTTTCTTCAATGTTTACCACCCATAAATGAAGTAATCAGACATGAAGCACTTAGAATGGTATTCTATGCTTCTTCATGGTGGTTTCATGAATGGTTTAGAGTTTTTTTGGAAGGTTACCACTCATAAATGAAGTAATCATATCAGGAACACTAATGTTAATTGGATAAGATTTTTTGTGGTGTTTTCTTGAATGGTTATTACAAAAAATGAAATACTCGGATCATAAACACTTCTCGTAGCATGATAAAATGCTTTGTGGTGTTTTGTTGAATGTTTACAACCCATAAACAAAGTAATAGTCTTGAAGAGCTTAGATTGGTATTCTACATTTCTCTATGGTAGTTTCCCGAAAGGTTTGGAGCTTTCTTGAAAGGTTACCACCCATAAATGAAGTACTCAGATCAGAAACACATCTCGTAGCAGGCAAGGGCGGATCCAGGATTTTCGTCAGGGGGCGGCAAGATTTATAAATTTTTTTCAGGGGGGGGGCAAAATAACACAAATTTTCAAATATACATGGTTATTTCGGAAAAAAAAATTTGACAAATCACACAAATACACTGGATTATTTTGCAAAAAAAATTTCCAGGGGGGGCACTTGCCCCCCCCCTGGCAACAGCTGGATCCGCCCCTGGCAGCAGGATTATGTGCTTTGTGGTGTTTTGTTGATTGTATATCACCCATAAATGAAGTAATAATCATGAAGCGATTAGAATGGTATTCTACATTTCTTCGTGGTGGTTTTCTGAAAGGTTTCGAGCTTTCTTGAAAGGTTACCACCCATAAATGAAGTACTCGGATCAGAAACACTTCTCATAGCAGGATAAGATTCTTTGTGTTGTTTTCTTGAATCTTTACAATCCATAAATGAAGTACTCGGATCATAAAAACTTCTCGTATCAGGATTAAGTGTTTTGTGGTGTTTTGTTGAATATTTATCATCCATAAAGGAAGTAATAGTCATGAAGCGATTAGAGTGGTATTCTACATTTTTTCGTGGTGGTTTTCTGAAAGGTTTGGAGCTTTCTTGAAAGGTTAACTCCCATAAATGAAGTACTCGGATCAGAAACACTTCTCATAGCAGGATAAAATGCTTTGTGGTGTTTTCTTGAATCTTTATCATCCATAAATGAAGTACTCGGATAATAAACACTTCTCGTAGTAGGATAAATGCTTTGTGGTGTTTTGTTGAATGTTTACAACCCATAAACAAAGTAATAGTAATGAAGCTCTTAGAGTTGTATTCAATAATACTTCGTTGTGCTTTTCTGAAAAGTTTGGAGTTTTCTTGAATGGTTACCACCCATAAATGAATTAATATTCATGAAGCGATTAGAGTGGTATTCTACATTACTTCGTGATGGTTTCCTGAAAGGTTTGGAGTTTCTTGAAAGGTTACCACCCATAAATGAAGTACTCGGATCAGAAACACTTCTCGTAGCAGGATAAAATGCTTGCCAGAGTTTTCTTGAATGTTTACCACCCATAAATGAATTAATCAGCCATGAATCACTTAGAATGATATTCTATGCTTCTTAATGGTGGTTTCATGAAAGGTTTTGAGTTTTCTTGGAAGGTTATCACTCATAAATGAAGTAATCATATCAGGAACACTTATGTTAGTAGGATAATGCTTTGTGTTGTTTTCTTGAATGGTTATCACCCAAAAATGAAGTATTCGAATCAGAAACACTTCTCATAGAAGGATAAAATGCTTTGTGGTGTTTTGTTGAATGTTTACAACCCATAAATGTAGTAATATTCATGAAGCGCATAAAGTGGTATTATATATTTCTACGTGGTGGTTTTCTGAAAGGTTTGGAGCTTTCTTGAATGGTTACCTCCCATAAATGAAGTACTCGGATCATAAACAATTCATGACTATCACTTTATTTATGGGTGGTAAACATTCACGAAAACACTGCAAAGTATCTTATACTGCTATGAGAAGTGTTTCTGATCCGAGTACAATTATGGGTGATAACTATTCAAGAAAACACCACAAAGTAATCATATCAGGAACACTTCTGTTAGTTGGATAGGATGCTTTGTGGTGTTTTCTAGAATGGTTATCACCCATAATTGTACTCAGATCAGAAACACTTCTCATAGCAGTATAAGATGATTTGTAGTATTTTCTTGAATGTTACCACCCATAAACGAAGAAATAGTCATGAAGCGCTTAGAGATGTATTCTATATTTCTTCGTGGTGGTTTCATGAAAGGTTTATAGTTTTCTTGGAAGGTTACCACTCATAAATGATGTAATCATATCAGGAACACTTCTGTTAGTAGGATATGATTCTTTGTGGTGTTTTCTTGAATGGTTATCACCCATAAATGTACTCGGATATTAAACACTTCTCGTAGTTGGATAAGATATTTTGTTGTGTTTTCTTGAATAATTACTGCCCTTAAATGAAGTACTCGAAGAATGAATACTTCTCTTAGTATGCTATGATGTTTGTGGAATTTTCTTGAAAGGTTACCACTCTTAAATGAAGCACTCAAAGAAGAAATCATTCTCATAGTAGGTTATGATGCTTTGTGGAGTTTTCTTGAAAGGTTACCACCATAAAAGAAGTACTCGGGTCAAACACTTCTCGTTGTTGGATAAGATGCTTTGTGGTGTTTTCTTGAATGGTTACCACCCATAAATGAAGTACTCAGACATGAAGCTCTTCGAGTGGTATTTTATGCTTATTCGAGTATTTCAGTGAAATATTACCGCCCTTAAATGAAATACTCGAATAAGAAACATTTCTCGTAGTAGACTATGATACTTTGTGGAGATTTCTTGAAGGGCAACCATCCTTAAATGAATTACTCGAACAAGAAACACTTCTAATTGTTGGCTATGATGATTTGTAGAGTTTTCTTGAAAGGTTACCACTCATAAATGATGTACTCGGATAAGACACACTTCTCGTAGTTGGATAAGATGCTTTGTGGTATTTTCTTGAATGGTCACCATTCATAAATGAAGTACTCATAAATGAAACACTTAGAATGATATTATATGCTTCTCCTTGGTATTTTAGTGAAATGTTACCATACTTAAAGAAGTACTCAAAGAAAAAACATTTTTCATAGTAGGATACGATATTTTGTGGTGTTTTCTTGAATGGTTACCCACATTGAAAATGATGACGTTGAACTTGTTTATATAGACACGAAAAATCAAATATCGGACATTTTTACCAAATCTTTAAATGTTTAACAACATTGTGAACTCGTATTCAAATTGGGATGCTACAATCTAAATAAAAATTTACCCCCAAGAATTGTACATATCACTATGCCTACTTGCTTCACTTATATTTTGTATTTCATCTTATTACCCCCAATAAATTAAGGGGAGCTTGTAATAAAATTATGCATACAATGAGGGAAGCTTCTATTCATGGTTAAATGCAAAACATTTGCTTGATTTTCAAAAAGAGGAGAAAGCAAATGAATTGGACTTATATTATGGTTTTACAAATCGAAAAAGTGAGAGATTGTCGTAACTAACAATTTCTTTGTATTTGTCGATTTGCAAAACAATTTTCATTTTACCACTATTTTTTTTGTTTGAGATTGATTTATATTATAAGAAAATCAAAGGAAAGTGGATAAGGAAATGTGAAGAACAAGTTTTTAGCACATTTATAGGTTTATTTGTAACATCACAATATTTAAATTTGAGGTTGGAAGGAGCAAAATTGTCAGAAACCAGCTTCTGTCGTTATAATGCCATATTTAGTGTTATAACGCCAGAGGTCCTCAGAATTTCAATCAGGCACAACAAAAAATCACTCGAGAAAACCATTAAACCCTACACTTCACATTATAATGCCATGCCATAAAAAACAAAGAATTTGGCTAAGTATTTTTAATCCAAAAATCACCCGAGAAGAACGTTATAACGCTACACTTAGCATTATAATGCCAGATCACTATAAACCAAAAAAAATGGCTGAGTATTTTCCTCCAAAAATCACCTGAGAAGAATGTTATAATGCTACACTTAGCATTATAACACTAACTCCAGAAAAACAAAGATTTTGACTAAGTACTGAATCTCTAGAAATTACTCGAGAAGCCTATTATAACGCTATCTTTATAACGATAGCGTTATAACTCTATCATGTTTCTGAAATAGGAAATAAACCTCCAGATTAAAACTTGGTGTTATAATGATAGGTTTTTGTACAATAAATAGCGTTACAACACTAGAATTAAATTAGCCATAATTATGTCTGATCTTGAAACTATAAATATGGAGGTTGGTTGTCTTCTTCCTTACGAATTTTCTAGCCATATTCTTCTTCGTTTTATAGCAGCCAAATCTCCATAGATAAAAACACATTTTGCTAAATTCTTGCTCCACAATCTCCAATTTAACTATTGAGAATCTAGCATTTTTGCTTATTCAATTTGATTTTGTGATCCTCAGGTCTAGTCTCCATCCATGTGTTGTAAGGAGTTAGATCTCGGTTTTTGTAAGAAACTTTTGGTGTTAGTGCAAACAACTCAACCTTGTTTTCATGTTGGGGGGGGGGGGTCGGGAGTTTCAAAGACATATGCTCGTCAATAGTCGAACTCCTTTAACATATCGGTGTCTCGCGTGCTAAAAAATATTTGATCGCTCTTAACTCATCTATTTAATTTTATCCACACTTTGTTAGTTACGAAAATTGATTGTGAATTGCTAAATTATAACACCTTATCTTGTCATTGAAAATTGAATTGCTCCCAAAAATTTTAATAACCCCATTCACCCCCCTCTAGGGTTTAACACAAACTTGTGTTGTTAAACGACACACTCTCCAAGTATAACCTTACAATCTATGCAAGCTTGTTTGTCATCTCTTCTAGTAAGAATAAAACCGATCAGACTCGAGTGTTGGTCACTGCTGAAGGTAACTAAATGTGATTGTCTCAAAAACTCCCCACTCATGAGGTCATAGGCTACATCGAAGTCCAAAATATTTTATCCTTCTTGATTCATATCATCATATCCAAAATCTCCATGCACCCCTTCAGAACTCCTACTAGTTGTACCAACATGATCGTTGAAGTCACCTCCTATAAAGAACTTCTCACTGTTGGACATGCCTCTAATCATCTCTTCTAGATCTTCCCAAATCTGCTTCTTAACGTTCTCGCACAAACTTACTTGTGGTGCATACGCACTAATGTTTAGAACTAAGTTTCCAATGACCAACTTGTTTAGAATAATTCGTTCCCCTTGTTCCTAACGTTGACACTCACGTTCTTAAGGCTCTTGTCAATTAAGATGCCTACTTCATTTCTGCTTCGTTTGGTCCTAGTATACAATAGCTTGAAATCAGTATTCTCCACCTCCTTCGCCTTCTGGTCCGTCCATTTAGTTTCTTGAACGCATAGGATATTTACACGTCTCTGGTCGCAGTATCCACTAACTCTCTCAGCTTTTCCATTACACTATATTCCAACTACCTAAACAAATTCTATTCTCCTCGACTAGCTTTCTTGTCGCTCGCAGTCGTCGATTGAAGTACGAAGATCCTTGCTCATTTGACACCACATTCGGGCGTCGATGTAGCATGCCACCAAGAGAGTGACAACGCAATCCTTACACATTTAACACCATAGCCGGATTCCAATATAACACGTCAGTAAGAGGATTATGCCTCCAACAAAAATCTATTAGGTTACATCTCTATGAAAAAAACTAGAATTTTTCTTTGGCTTGCCAAATCTATCACAATCCTCATCCTTTATCCGAACTGAGACTGACTGTATTGTAACAACATATATTGAAACAACATAGGCGGAATTATGTTTAAAAAAAATATAAGCCATTGTATTACTACGAGGTGTATGCTTGTGTAAAGAACAGATTAAAACACTTGCTATCTTACTTGTAGAACTTTGTATTGCAGGTCCATAGATACAAAATTTTGTTCTTCAGAAAACAAGGACAAGTTATTGTACAAAAAAAAAAAACATTACTACTAAGTACTAACAAGTACGTCATTAGCAACATATAATGAAAATATTACAACGATATTACATTTCGGTGAATTATTTACAGATCAAAATACAAAATTATTTTCTCCATTTATCATCCTGACGTTACACCCTTCCTTCCTTGTCCCTACAATCTTTCCCTTCCATCCATTACGTCTCTTCTTCTTTCTTTGCACATCTGCCCCTGGTTTTCTAATATTTCCATTATTACCCCAAAACTTGTTCACAATAGTAGTCCCATTATTTCCAGAATTTCTGGTAGCACTTGAACAAATCTCTGATAAATCATTTCCCACCTCATTTTTGGAACTAATACTTCCCTTCTTGTATTCGCCCCAATTATGCTCCTTGAATACGCCATTAATCGACCGAACACTGCCTTGTGAGGAATCACAAGTAGTAGGTCCATTTAAATTTCCCTTGAGAGGTACTACTAGATATTTGCTGCTCTCTCCTCTTACCCAATTTTGTGAACTCTCCTTGGCAGTCTTTATCAGGGATTCAGCTCGCCTGACATCTGCCACATCAGCATGGTTGGTCCTCAGAAAAGCCTCTATTTCAGATTCTAAATGGCTCAATTGGGAATATCTATTTTCTAGTGCTATTTTAGCATCTACAAGTTTCATTTGAACTCTCTCTTCTCGCCAAACCTCAGCCATTTGTAGCATTCTTTGTTCTTCTTCCACCTCTTCTCTCATCTTCAAAGATTCGTTTTTCAGAGTTTCGATGTCAGCTTTTTCGTGTTCAATCTCATTCACTAAATCTTCACACACTTCTTCTATTTCTTCACGTGCTTTCCTCTCCTTTTCATAACCCTTGAAATACATTTTAGCTGATGATCGGGCTTCTTTTAACTCAGCTAAAAGCTTGGCATTTGTCTTTTCAATTTTCAGTCGGTTCTCTCTTTCTAGTGTAAGGGTTTGCTTCATTGAATCTATCTTTTGGTATCTCTCCTTTTTATCTCTTCTAGTTCCAA
Organism: Eleocharis quinqueflora; assembly: GCA_964058865.1. Taxonomy (NCBI): domain Eukaryota; kingdom Viridiplantae; phylum Streptophyta; class Magnoliopsida; order Poales; family Cyperaceae; genus Eleocharis; species Eleocharis quinqueflora. Next base: position 160,652 of record CAXKVX010005108.1, read on the forward strand.
CAGAGGGAGACTTGATGGCAGCTTTGGTAGTTTCGTTGAATGGGAAGGGCTTTCCTGGAAAAGTTGGATAAGAATGGTCCCATTTGGTTATTTTCTCCATGTCTGTATTGGGTAATTTAGCACAAGCTTCCAACTGTGGGAAATAAAATTAAAGAATTTATTATGCAGGTATAAAATAATTCACCAGTAAAACGTTAACTTATTCCAGGTCAAATACAGGCATTGTTCTGATACTAATTTAAACAGCAGTCAATAAAATAAAATCATAGAAATATTACCTTGAAAAATATACCATCTTCTTTACACCGACTCTGTTCATTTGTTGCTGCTTCCTGATATTGATGAGAATTGAGCTGAAATAGGAAAAATAGAGTACAACACAAATCAGCACTCCTAAATTGAACAAATTATGTAGGTGGACCACTTTGATATGGAATAAGTGAGGTTACCCATCACATCATGTTACCACAATTACAACAACAACAACAACAACAACAACAAAGCCTTTCTCCCAAACAAGTTGCGGTAGGCTAGATATCGGGTTTATCTCCACAAGATTGGCTGAATTTTTATGTTGGCTCGCCAAGCCTATCACAACCCTCCTCCTTTCCGGGCTTGGGACCAGCTACATAAAACATAGGAGTTATGTTACCATAATTATTCATACCAATTAGGTTTATTCGTTAATTTTATGTCATCAATTCATCAGCATAATGCTCTTAGAATGAAAAACCAGTATAAGGTATTTGACAAAAATAACAAATAAAAGGTAGTAAATAGTAATTGGTGATTATTAATTTGATTTGTAACTATCAGAATCTAGCCACAGTTTAACAGGGACCAAATTTTCTGCAAAATAATATTTTGGTTTATTCATGAGACAAATTAATTTCACATTTACTTTGAGATCACTATCACTGACCTTGAGATCAACATAGTTTCTTCGATAGCACATCTTTTTTTAACTTTGATTATACATAAAAAAATGGAGGGCAAATTCCAACAAAAGTCTTCTATTAGAAACAACACTACTTTTCTTGATTTTATTTTTCTGCTTGCTTGCAAACATTTTCCAAATTATTACACTAATAAAAGTGCACTCCAGATTACAAAAATGGACGTCATTTGTGCCAACTAAGCATTATCAAACAATATACCCCTTTTGAGAATTTGACATTAATGTGATAAGGTGTTAGCTTAGAAATTCTAGAAAGGAAAGGACTAAATACAAACCCAAACAGGGGGCCAACTTATGTCTCATTTAGCTTTCATCAATTGACAGCACGGCTTGTGCATCATAGCCATGCAACTGTTAAAATAGGGGACGTTTAAAGATTTCTGGACATGTTGGTATGATACAACCACTTTGAAGATGACGACACTTATTCATCAAAATTACATTTGATATAAAAATTAGTACAATGTCAAGAACGGACAATGATAGCAAATTTATTAAAATTCTATTAATCTAACCAATATAAATATAACAATTATCATGTTGCACTTGCTATTAGTTTTACAATTTTGCAAAGGAATCTCGCATCTAAGCAGAAGAAAATTGAACTGGAATATGAAAAATTTCTCCAATTTTATGATACTTTTGACCAAAATGTGCCTTAGTTTTACACTAAATGAAACAAAATGCAAATTCACAGAAATGAAAAAATAGCCAGATTTGGTAACACAATTTGTGAAGAAATGAACAATCCATGATAATATCACCTTAAAAACTATAATTTCGAAGGGTGTGTTTGTCAACTACAAGAATAACAAAAATTAGGAACAGAATTGCTGTTCTGACATTCCTACCAATAGTAGATGTAGCGGAATAGTTAAAAAGAGAATAACACTCCTCTAGCAATAATTTACCAAATAACATTTTTATTTTTTTCTGAAAAATAACTACTCTTCTACCACTAAATCAAAATAAACTATTGTTTCACTCTTCTTCCTTTACTATTGGATAGCACTCTTGTAGCGTTATTCTTTAATTTGCCGAACAGAGTCTAATTTTATCAGGCGACAATTTCCCAATCAGAAAATTAGGAACAACACAAAGAACGCAATAGAAAATCTATCAACTCGATTGCACTCCGAAAAACAACAAAGCGAGATAAAGAAGCTAACACAAGAGAAGATCTCGAGAAGAGGGACCCACCTGACAGTGGAGGTCGGAAGCGAGGTGCATTTTCCACAGAGCGGCCGCAAGGTTTCTCGCTGAAGTGGCATCAGGCCGCGGGGGAGAAGGAGGCGATGTGGTTGCTCTGGAGCCTCCGTTAGAAATGCGGCGGCGGTGGCGCGAGCGAGGGGTGGGGTTCTTCATAAGAGGGGTAGTATGGGAAGATGTGTGGCGCGACTTGTGCATTTGTCGAGAGATAGAGACGAGAGAGAATGTGTGAAATATCAAAGAGCCCTTTTCCGTACACACCGTTGTATAGACCACAACACTGACAAGTAGGGTTACCTCTGTGCCCCATATGTCAGTGTAAGTGGTGTATATAAACACGGTGGGGTAAGTAATAAGCAAGAGAGGAGAAAAAAGAGAGTTTGACCTGGGAACGCTTGTTGAGGTGAAAATAATGGAACGGGATCTGCTGCTCGTATATTCCTTCTTGTTTTCCTGCTTGTTTCGATCTGGACCGTTTAAAAATCATCTAACGGTCAAAGCATCTATTTCCTGAATCAAATCACAGTCGTCCGTGGCGGTCGGGCGGTCGGATCGAGACAAGCAGGAAAACAAGCACGGTTTTTACGAGCACCAGATTCGGACTCGAAAATAATATATCTTCCAAGAGTACAGTACAATTAGAGGAGTACAGTTTTCGAATGGATGGATTGAGGATGCTTTATTTGAGATGCTAGATTCAGATCGAACGGTTTCTAGAAGGACAATGTTAACTATTTCTGAGTAAATATTGTAGAAGGTTGCATCAAAACACTTTTTGAGTTTTTGGTCACTTGAACTTAGAAGTATTCATTTATAGTTACATTCTTAAAATTTAATCACTTATTAGTTATTTTTTATAAAAATATTAATGACGAAAATTGACATAAAATATATTTTTTCTTCTATAGTCTTCGTAATAATTAATCTTTCAAATATTATTTCAAATATTATTGTCATATAGATGCAAATATTTTGAAGAACATAAAAATTTAGTGTCTAAAAATGAATCTTTAAAATTCCTTGACAAAAGAACATTTGTTACAAAGTTTAGAAGCCTGTCGAAAAATTTACTCAATCCAAGATTATTTGTAAAAAGTATTTGTAAAGGTTGCATTTCTCCAACCAAATTGTTGTATGAGTAATTTAGAACTACTAGAAAAGAGAGAAATGCTAGTTCTTGAGGGCTATATCCGGAAAATTAGTAGGAGGCGAGATTCAGTGACTCAACTTCTCATTAATTATCAAATTTTGTTGGGATAGAATGGGTCAAGGCATAACCGCATAATCATACATGCAAGTTGCAAATTGAGCAAAATTTAGTAATAGTTTACATGTTTAGTTGTTTCTTTTTATTGGGAGGACCTTGATTGACAGTGTCGCTTCCACAATTGCCTTATATTCCGAAATTTTTTTAATTAACCAAAATAAATTAATAAAATATCAAAATGGCAAAATTTGAACGGAATTAACCATTTTAGCCATTCCGGAATCAGGGAGAGCAGCATAACCCCGGCATCAGAGAATCTGCTGTAACTCCGGAATCTGCGCAATCGACATAACTCCGGAATCACGGGTGCCTGCATAACTCCGGAATCCCTGATTCCGGAGTTATGCAGGCACCCGTGATTCCGGAGTTGTGCCGATTTAAGCATAGAACCGCTCTTCTCCCTCTGCCGAATTCTTTTGATGATTTTGAGAGAGATTTTGCAAAATTTTGAGAGGTTTTGAGGCAAATTTTGAGAAAACTTTGAGAAAGTATTTCAGAAGTTTGAAGTTTCATTAGATCAGGATTTGAGAGAGTTTGCTGTGTAACAGGTAACAATAATTTTTTTAATTTTCGGAAAATAAAAAAAGTCATACAAAATTTGTGTTGTTTTTGTTCAAATTTGTTAGATAATTGTTAACTTAGTTAAAAATTAGGTAATCGTTAGAGAAATTGTTAGATATATGTTAGATAATTGTTAAGTTAGTTAAATTTTAGATCATTGTTAGATAAATTGTTAGATAAATGGTTTTTGTAAGAATTTGTTAGATAATTGTTAGATAATTTTTTCATACTAAAGCTTAAATTATTGTTAAGTTAGTTATTATTTTTAGATAAATTATTGTTAAGTTAGTTATTATTTTTAGATAAATTATTGTTAGATAAATTTGTCATATTAAAGCTTAAATTATTGTTAAGTTAGATATATGTAGATTATTGTTAAAAAATATTATTTTAGAAATTATTAATTTGTTAGTTTAGATAAATATGTAAGTTGTTGTTTTATTTTGGAAAAATATAGTAATACATCAAATTTGGGAAAATATAGTTAGTTTAGATAAATTTGTTATATTAAAATTAGATTATTGTTAAATTAGTTCATTTATTTAGAAATTTACAAATTTTGTAGAAATTAGTGTTATTTTTTGTATAAATTTGTAATATATGGATAAAGTAGTTAGTATTTATAGATAATCAATTAGTTATTTTAGATAAATATGTAACTTGTAAAAAATTGTTAAACTATGTTGTTTTTTATATTTAAATGTAGTTCTGTTGAAATGACGAGACCTCGAAGAAGTAGTGTTTCTCGACCCAGCACTTCTCAGTCTAGCACCTTCGAGGGTGATGCTTCTCTCCCTCCAGATTGTCAGCCTCTCTCCGACTTGTTGCAGATGCCTGTCGCCCAACACAAGATTGCGACCGTTAAACCAAATGTGGTATATTTTTGTAATATATATATTTAGTAATATATTTATTTTTGGTAATCTGTATTTATTTGAGGATATTGTTGAAATATTGCAGAGCGGTGACGATTTAAAGTTGATTTGTCATGACAATGTCGTACCATATCACGAGAGTTGTGGTCCGGCATTGAAGAGATTGGGGTTGTATCATATTTCTCAGTTGGGTCATAAGAGAAGAGACAAGGGATTGATTACAGGACTAGTAGAGCGATGGAGGCCCGAGACACACACTTTTCACATGCCTGTCGGTGAAATGACCGTAACTCTACAAGATGTTAGTTGTTTATGGGGGCTACCAATAACAGGAGCGGTTGTTACCGGAATTTGTGATAACAACTGGAGGTATATGGTACAGCAGTATCTGGGTAGAGAGGCCGGAGATGAGGCGTGGAGGTGTCGAGCTTCAAAGAGATCTGGACAGCAACAACGACTGGTTTCGAATTACAGTCTTAGTTTGAAGTGGTTGCGGCGCGAGTTCGCTAATATGCCGGAAAATCCCACACAGGACCAGGTAGATTTTCATACTCGGGCTTACATTCTAGATTTATTTGGTTCTGTCATGTTTCCAGACTCCAGTGGAGATGGTGTACCGGCCATGTATCTGCAGTTTTTGGAGAATCTGAGTAGTCCATCTGTGTTGTATAATTGGGGGGGGTGCCGTTTTGGCTTATTTATATCGCGCATTATCTATTGCTGCTCGGAAGCAGCCTCGTTCTATTTGGGGTCCACTCGAGTTATTGCAATTGTGGTCTTGGACCCACCTTAGTGTGTGCCGGCCAAAAGAGGATAGAAATCATACCTTCACTGCTTGGGGTTTACCCGATCGAGACTCGTGTCATGCTTACGGGAGGACATGGATGGGTTTTAAGTTGTGGAAAGACAACCCTCACAATGTTGGAGCAAAGCATCCCCGAGATGTTTTGAATGCGATGAAAGAGGGTGAAGTTGAGTGGACACCCTATACTACCTTCCTCCCTCTTGCGCCGTCATGTGTACTACGTGATCAGGGAGTTTGGTTGGCTAGAGTCCCTCTCGTTCATTTTTGGATAGTCTCACATCACTACCCGGATAGGGTCATGAGACAGTACGGTTTACTTCAGACAGTTCCTCCCCCTCCTCCATTATCTTGGGATGTTCACCGACAGTTAGATGAGGTAGATCATACTGATGGACACTACGGCCTTCACTGGGGGGAGCGTCATGCTGATTACGTAGGGCAGTGGAGTGCAGATAGAGTACCGTTGTGTATCGTTCCCACAGATGGGCAGCCACACGACAGTGATTGGTGGTTTCATCAGTATATGCCCTGGTATGAGAGATTTGGGATGAGGTCGATTTATTTAGAGCGTGATTCCACCCATGATCTCACCCAGCCACTGCCTCCTCCGTCTCAGCCACCTAGCAGCCTTACATATGTTTCCCATTCTGAGTGTGCCACACGACAGGTTAGTGATGTTATTTAACTAATCAAATAGCTACTCAAATTATGTGACTTGTTTTGTTACTTACGAAAGTTTGTCTTGCAGGGCAAGAGGGCCTTTAGGGATGCAGTCATGGCAATTCCAATGGCCCTGACAAGAGGGTTGAAGCGCTTCGGAAAGAGAACATTACTATCATGTCGAGGAAGCCTGCATGATGTCGGTCAAGGGCATAAGCTGGAAAAACTGCTAAGGAATGCCGGGTTGCCCGAAAGAATCGAGGATATCACCACCTCGGACGAGCCTGAGGTTCCAGGCTTTCGTGAGCAGGAGGCGTCATGGGCGTCAACATATGAGGGTGATTATGACGAGATTGTTTCCAGCATGGCCGGGACATATTTAGGACCGCACGGTGATCCCACGGCATCTAGTAGTCAGCATCCGGGCGGAGATCAGTCCCAGGTATGTGAATCGTACCTCTATAATGTTTAATGATTATGCAGTAATTTGTAATATTTTTTGCTAATGTTAAACATGCATATTCTACCTAGGGATACTATTCAGGATTAAATAGTCCGTATCAGGGAGCATCTGATGTACATGGTTATGATTTTGACATATTCAGTAGTCAGTACCCGGGAGGAGATGGTGCACAAGGTTACGACTTCCAGACTAGTCAGTTCCAGACAGGCCCGGAGATCCCTCCTACACAGGTTTGGCCTGAATTGAACTATTTATTAAAAAATGCACTAATTTAGCAGTTTCTAATGTGCTTTTTGCAGGAATACATGCAAACACCAGATGTTGAGGTGACCGGGAGCGGCGACGATGAGGCTGATGATGGCTTGAATTGGAATACAACTATGGGACATCGCAACAAGGATCGTCAGAGGCATAGACCGATATCCAAGTTCACCCCGTCCAATTATCCTTAGTCAGGGAGTTGGTTGCTTTCAGTTATGTTATGCATCATTGCACAATGCATCATTTCAAAAAGGATGTTATGCCATCTTATGTTGAACGTTTTTTCAGTTATGTTATGTTGTTATGTTATTTTGGACATTTGTTATGTTATGTTATGTTATGTTGAATTGGACATTTGTTATTTTGCGTCAAGCGTCAAGCGTCATGCACAATGCACAATGCACAATGCACAATGCAAAAGCGTCATGCACAATGCACAATGCATAAGCATCAAGCGTCAAGCACAATGCACAATGCAAAAGCGTCAAGCGTCATGCACAATGCACAATGCAAAAGTGTCATGCACAATGCACAATGCAAAAGCGACAAGCGTCAATGCACAATGCACAATTCAAAAGCGTCAAGCGTCAAGCGTCATGCGTCATGCGTCATGCACAATGCGTCATGCACAATGCACAATGCACAATGCACAATGCACAATGCACAATGCACAATGCAAAAGCGTCAAGCGTCATGCACAATGCACAATGCAAAAGTGTCATGCACAATGCACAATGCAAAAGCGTCAAGCGTCAATGCACAATGCACAAGCGTCAATGCATAATGCACAATGCAAAAGCGTCAAGCGTCATGCACAATGCACAATGCAAAAGTGTCATGCACAATGCACAATGCAAAAGCGTCAAGCGTCAATGCACAATGCACAAGCGTCAATGCACAATGCACAATGCAAAAGCGTCAAGCGTCATGCACAATGCACAATGCAAAAGTGTCATGCACAATGCACAATGCAAAAGCGTCAAGCGTCAATGCACAATGCACAAGCGTCAATGCACAATGCACAATGCAAAAGCGTCAAGCGTCAATGCACAATGCACAAGCGTCAATGCACAATGCACAATGCAAAAGCGTCAAGCGTCATGCACAATGCACAATGCAAAAGCGTCATGCACAATGCACAATGCAAAAGCGTCAAGCGTCATGCACAATGCACAATGCAAAAGTGTCATGCACAATGCACAATGCAAAAGAGTCAAGCGTCAATGCACAATGCACAAGCGTCAATGCACAATGCACAATGCAAAAGCGTCAAGCGTCAAGCGTCAAGCGTCAAGCGTCATGCGTCATGCACAATGCACAATGCACAATGCACAATGCACAATGCAAAAGCGTCATGCACAATGCACAATGCAAAAGCGTCAAGCGTCATGCACAATGCACAATGCAAAAGTGTCATGCACAATGCACAATGCAAAAGCGTCAAGCGTCAATGCACAATGCACAAGCGTCAATGCACAATGTACAATGCAAAAGCGTCAAGCGTCAATGCACAATGCACAATGCAAAAGCGTCAAGCGTCAATGCACAATGCACAATGCAAAAGCGTCAAGCGTCAAGCATCATGCGTCATGCACAATGCACAATGCACAATGCACAATGCAAAAGCGTCATGCACAATGCACAATGCATAAGCGTCAAGCGTCAAGCGTCAAGCACAATGCACAATGCAAAAGCGTCAAGCGTCATGCACAATGCACAATGCAAAAGTGTCATGCACAATGCACAATGCACAATGCAAAAGCGTCAAGCGTCAATGCACAATGCACAATGCAAAAGCGTCAAGCGTCAAGCGTCATGCGTCATGCGTCATGCACAATGCACAATGCACAATGCACAATGCAAAAGCGTCAAGCGTCATGCACAATGCACAATGCAAAAGTGTCATGCACAATGCACAATGCAAAAGCGTCAAGCGTCAATGCACAATGCAAAAGCGTCATGCACAATACACAATGCAAAAGCGTCAAGCGTCATGCACAATGCACAATGCAAAAGTGTCATGCACAATGCACAATGCAAAAGCGTCAAGCGTCAATGCACAATGCACAAGCGTCAATGCACAATGCACAATGCAAAAGCGTCAAGCGTCAATGCACAATGCACAATGCACAAGCGTCAAGCGTCAAGCACAATGCACAATGCACAAGCGTCAAGCGTCATGCGTCATGCACAATGCACAATGCACAATGCACAATGCACAATGCACAATGTAAAAGTGTCATGCACAATGCACAATGCATAAGCGTCAAGCACAATTCACAATGCAAAAGCGTCATGCGTCAGGCACAATGCACAATGCACAATGCACAATGCACAATGCACAATGCAAAAGCGTCATGCACAATGCACAATGCATAAGCGTCAAGCGTCAAGCGTCAAGCACAATGCACAATGCAAAAGCGTCAAGCGTCATGCACAATGCACAATGCAAAAGTGTCATGCACAATGCACAATGCAAAAGCGTCAAGCGTCAATGCACAATGCACAAGCGTCAATGCACAATGCACAATGCAAAAGCGTCAAGCGTCAATGCACAATGCACAATGCAAAAGCGTCAAGCGTCATGCGTCATGCACAATGCACAATGCAAAAGCGTCATGCACAATGCACAATGCAAAAGCGTCAAGCGTCATGCACAATGCACAATGCAAAAGTGTCATGCACAATGCACAATGCAAAAGCGTCAAGCGTCAATGCACAATGCACAAGCGTCAATGCACAATGCACAATGCAAAAGCGTCAAGCGTCAATGCACAATGCACAATGCACAAGCGTCAAGCGTCAAGCACAATGCACAATGCACAAGCGTCAAGCGTCATGCGTCATGCACAATGCACAATGCACAATGCACAAGCGTCAAGCGTCAAGCACAATGCACAATGCACAAGCGTCAAGCGTCATGCGTCATGCACAATGCACAATGCACAATGCACAATGTAAAAGCGTCATGCACAATGCACAATGCATAAGCGTCAAGCACAATGCACAATGCAAAAGCGTCAAGCGTCATGCACAATGCACAATGCATAAGCATCATGCACAAATGATGCAACACATAACTTGCTTGTTTTCATATATGTTTAACCTGTACAAATAAAATCGAGAGCGTCATTTCTTGGTGGCGGGCCAGTGGTTCTGACAAACAAATGAACAACTCCCCGTTTATTCACGGACATCTGAGATGCCATTTTCCAAGAACTTTCGTCAATGAGTCCAATCAAATTGAAATGCAAATTACTCCCTTCTCCATCCTCCACGCGACATAGGATTTCACCAACGCAATTCTCGTGAAATGCTAGAACCCGATGTATGGTACTTTTAATCCCTTCAAAAGTACTAGATTGTTTACCCTGGAGTGCCAATTTTTTACCACCAGAGTACTCCGCACCAAATTGAGTTTCAATTATTTCACCTCCATAAAATACCAAAATCGGAAATGTCGACATTGCACTACAAATATAATGCATAAATAAATTGAAATTTATACGAGTTAATAGGTAAAGCCATACATATGACATAAGTACAACATACAACTATACAGATATAATAGGTAAATAATGAAGAGCCACATTTAATAAATTCCATGCTAGTGATTCGCCCGAAAGAAGTTTCGAATTCTTCCAGAGATTGATGTTCGCCTTGATTGATTGGGCTGACTTGTTGAAGGATTTGATGCACTTGTTGAAGCATCGACATCTCTAGGTGGAACACTTATTGAGCGACGAGAGGGTTGCATTTGGGTAGGGTTTGGATTTGGTTGGACATCTACGGAGTGTCGAGTGGGCTGGTTTCCACTATGTAAGCCCAATTGTGTTAATACCTCATGGCGATTATGAGGTTGACTCCCTTGATGGCTGGATTGAGCACTTCCTGTAATATTAAAAAGTAAGAAGGTGATGGTCGTCTTCAATATGAGTATTTTAAACATATAAAACCATTTCAATACCTTCTGGTCGTCTTCCAAGGGGTCGTCCTCTGCGCTTGCCTTTTCGTCCTTCCATTTCATCCATTACCATCGGAATACGAATGTGCCTTCTTCGACCACGACGAAGCAATTTTCTATTGGGAATGATGGTAGGTCCCGTATACTCGAGCCATTCAGATTGATTTGGAAAAGGGTGGAATCTTCCGGACCAAGTATCATGCAGATTTGCAGCAGTGTAATAAGGTGAAACAAATTGAGATAAGTTTAAATGTCTGACCCTTATCACCGCTAATACATGCGAACATGGTATGCCGGTCAGATTTGGTTTCAAACAGGTGCAACGCGTAAAAACTCCCTCTTCGAGTAATACGTGATACTTGAAATTTTCAAATTCACCATTCGGTAAGGTCTCGCCTTGATGCAAAACTTCAAAATCCCCTTGCTCTGATCGATAGGGGTCTACTCGATGTGGTCGTGACTTGTCACCTCTCTTAATTAGTTTCTCTGTAACACTACGAGACCAAACAAAACCATCACTTACGGTTGCACCAGATGCGATTCTCCGATCATCAAACCAACTCACGCACTTGTACCAGGTACCTTCCACGATAGCCACAACCGGCAACATACGAACAGCTTTGAACACTCGATTCAAAGATTCAGATCCGTTACTTGTCATTATGCCCCAACGATATCCGTTGTCGTATCGTTGTGCCCACTTTGATGGATTCACAGACTCTTTTGGATCATTCTCTAGTCTTTTTCCAACCGTCTTTAAATACTCATATGCGCCTGGATATTGTGCTTTTATAGATTGCATGTGCTCTTTAAATCGACGAGGTTTCTTCTTCGATGCAGCACGCTTAAATAATTTCTTTAGATTATCGTCTGGAAATTTTGAGTACAAGTTCTCGGCAACGTGTTGCATACAATATTGGTGCACTGCTTCGCTGTTTGCCTCCGACCATCCATATTGGGGATATTCAAAAATAGCCTTAATTCCCTTGTGGCGGTCTGATAGTACACACATCTTACCAGGTCCGATAACTTCTCGACGCAACCAATTCATGAACCAACCCCAATTTTCTAGGTCTTCCTTCTCCACCAATGCAAATGCCAATGGTATCAATTGATTCTCTGCATCGTACCCGCAAGCCATCAGTAATCTTCCCTCATAACGACCCGATAAGAAACCTGCGTCGATACTTATCACCGGACGAATGTACTTTACTGCCTCAATGCACGGTCCCCATGCCCAAGCCGCAGCATGGAAATAACGTACTTCAGGTTGATTGGTAGGAGTCGTCAGGATAGCATACTTCATTGATGGATTCGTCGATTGGATGGCATTAAAATAACGAGGAAGCAACGCATATGATCCCTCCCAAGTCCCAAATATTTTCGCAATTGCTAACTCCCTGCCTCGCCATAACTTGGCGTATGATGGATCAGCACCGGGAAATTTTGCTTTAACTAAATGTCTGACATTTTTAATTGGCATGGTTGTATCTTCGTTCATTTCCTTTTTAATAGCACCAGCAATTATCTTGGCCGTAAGTTGTGCATGATCTACTCGTGTAATCGATTGGATACAAGTGTGCGGGTATGGGTTGGTTCTTATTGTCCAAAAATTATTACCTTTAGGACATACAGCGTACAACCTCCAAAAACATCTCTGATCTTTGCAAACCATAACTAGCCTCGTCGCGCTACTCCTTTCTGTTTTAATCTCTATATTCCCTTTGATGTGATACTCACTAATGGTCCATTGTAACTGATCTTTTGAATTAAATACACGATTTTCTGCCAAGGGATCGTCTGACGAGTTTTGTACTTCAGTGTAAATTTCATTGAAACCAGATATATCACTAAGCTCCTGTACTGGGTGATATTTTTCTGATCTTCCTTGTACAATTATCCGATGATTCGGATGATCGTTAGGATTATAATCCAAATCGTCTTCGTCAGAGGTGTATCCATAATCTTCTCCTGTTTCCCATTCTCCCGCTACGGGTAATATATTCTCATCGTCATCGCCTTCGTTTTCTTCAGGAATATTAGATATGGGCTCATTAAGATCTATAATTGGTGAATGTCTTGCGGGAGAGATATGAAGAGTATGGCCAGGGCTATAAGGTAATGTCTCTTGACTAACTCTCGGAGGCTCTTCATCCGTGTTAACAACATTTTCACCTGTGCGACCTAAGTTATCAGGATTCTCATTTGTCCGATTTGGCACCAGATCAACATATAATTCAACAAATCTCCAATTCATTTCTGATTGTGCCATTTGCAATATCATTCGCCACTCTATGTCATCGCGAATGGGAATTAAACAAAAATGATAAGAAGGTGGGATCGCAGTGTTATATCGAGCGACAACATTGAGCGAATATTGACTCTCAAATATCCCCAACCATTTGTATATTGTATTTTTCACATCTTCATACCGGGTGTCTTCATTTCCCGGAAAAGTAAATTTTGAATCACAACTATATTCCATACCATACGGGCCATTTCGAGTCTCACCATCCATATATACGGAAATTGGAATCATCTTTCTTCACTCCAACTGTATAAATTTCCCAATTAATAATATACTAATACTTCAGAAATAAAATAATTCTAAATTAATTTATAATAAATAATTCTAAATTAATTTATAATAAAATAATTCTAATTTAATTTATAATAAATTAATTTACACTAATTCAAATTTTAACTCTATAAATTAATACAATTTAATTTATAATAAAATAATACCTAAAATGACTTAGCAACTCTTTAGAATTTGCAAAATCTTCACTTCACTTCTCTATCTAAATTCCTAAATAAATTCTCTAACTCTTAGATTTATTATAATTACAAAATAATAATATATTAATAGTTCAAAAATTACGAAATTCATACATAAATCATCTACAAAATAATTATAAATTAATTTACACTGATTCACATTTTAACTTAAAAAATTATTACCATGTAATTAAAATAAAATAATATCTTATATTTAAAATGTGCAAAACCTTCACTTCACTTCTCTATCTAAATTTCTACAAAATTTCTCTAACTCTTTAATTATTATAATTACTAAATTAATATTATACTAATAGTTTAAAAAATACGAAATACGTACATAAATCAACTACAATTATAATAATTATAAATTAATTTACAATAATAATAATACCTGTAATCAACTAAATTTGAAGAATTATAACAATTATAAGAATTATAGCAATTCACTTTGAAGAATGAAAGTAAATTATAACAATTCAACTAAAATTATAATTCTTATAAATTAAAAAACAATTGTAATAATACCGGAAATCAACTATCAATTATAACAATTATAATAATTATAAATTAAATCAACTAAATTGAAGAATTTAAGCAAAAATAAAATAATACCTCAAATTACTTGTTTAACTTCAATTATCAATATCTCTCTTCAATTATAAGCATCCCCTCTCTTTATCTCTCTCTCTCGGCTGGTGTATAAATAATAAGTAACTCCGGGTTCACTGTGATCGCCATAACTCCGGGATCACAGCAGCCTCCATAACTCCGGCAACTGTGATTCCGGAGTTATGGGGATCACAGTGAACCCGGAGTTACGTAGGGCGCTGTGATCCCGGAATGGCTAGAATCGTGATTTATGTCCAAATTTTGCCATTTTGGTATTTTATTAATTTATTTTGGTTAATTAAAAAAATTTCGGCTTATATTTTCTGGTTGTACCACACAAATAGAAAATGCCACTATCTGCCAGTGACATTTTCAGAGTTGGAATTGTTCTGCGTTCCAAATCTGAAATTCGTCGTTATATTATTTTAAATGTTTAATCTAATATTATAATTTCAGAGTGATGCTAAAAATTCATTCAACAGTCCGTATTTTTTAAGTTTAGTTTGTACGAATTTTGATGTAATTGAAAGATTCAGATTTTCTGCACGGCACAAGATCTAATTCCCCACTCACACACTTAGTTAGAAGACAAAAACAATCAATGCTTTGCTCTTTGTCTGTTTCTATTCGCTTCTCCGTATGTCTTTATATTTAGGTATAAAGTGTTTATATTTAAATTTGTAACAAAATTGTTGTCTGTCTTGTCACTCCCAAATATTTATATTACTATAAGTCTTTATTTTTTGCTGCAAGTTTTTATATTAAAAATTTGAAGTAATTTTTCAGCAAAATTTAAATATAAAGACTTTATTGTTCTAATATAAATGCTTGTAATTTTTGCACTAATTATGCTGGAAGTCTTTATATTAGAAATTTCGCAACGTTTTATTGTAAATTTAAATATAAAGACTTTAATCCAAAATATAAAAACATGTAAAGATGACAAACAAAGCAGACAAAACAAATAGAGCATAGCGAAACTGGAGCGGACAAGACATAACATTAATTATTTTTGTCTCATAGTAAAGACTTACAAAAAGAGACGTATAAGAAGACATTATATTTACTCATAATTTTATTATGGAAAAAACTTAGGTACACCAAGATGGATGCTCCCTAGGTACTTCATTCAATCTCTACCATTTGATTGCATTGAGATTCGCACCATAGATTCCAATCAAATGATAGAGATTGAGTGGAGTACCTAGAGAGCACCCATCTTGGTGTACCTAAGTTTTTCCCTTTTATTATATCAAAAGATTTTAGCTTCGTGACGGTATGAGAAAGTAGCTTGATTGTTTAAAATGAGTTGACCAAGATATTATAGATAACAGAGTCAACGAGGGCAAAAGTTTTCTCCGTTGTGATCTTTCTCAATTCTCACATCTAAATTCGAAAATCCACAATAGAGTCAACTAGAGGTGTGCTAAAACCCGCGCGGGTCTACCCACCCGCGAATCCGACCCGATCTGATTCTTGTCCGACCCGCTCCGTGACACAGATCTGATCTGACCCGTGAATGGCGGATTCACGGATCTATGACGATCGGGTAGGCCAAAAATGGGGAGACCGCCTGAACCCGTGCCCTCTCGAATCCGTACCCGACCCGTCCCGTCCCAGACCCGACCCGTGGACCCGCCAGACCCGACCCGTGGACCCGCCAGACCCGACCCGTGACTGGACCCGTGACAGACCCGTCAGGAGCGAATCCAGAGATTTTTTAAGCTCGGGCACTGAGGTTGAGATCAAGCCCGGGCACAAATCCGTTAAAATCCACTAAAATATCATTAAAAACTCATTTTTCACTACAAAAATAATTAAAAATACACTAAAATTTGCGTTTTCTGAAAATCAAGCCAGGGCTTGCCCAAGCATGGCTCCCCCAGTGAGACCCGTGATAGATTCATGTCACTTTATGTGACCTTTTGTCACATCAAATTCGAAAAAATAAAAAAATTCGAAAAAATAAAAAAATCAACGAAAAAATATCATTTTAAAGTCAAAAAATAAAAATAAATCGGCAGAAGAATTTAATTTGGAAAAATCCGATGGGACCCATGCTCGACCCGCCCCGACCTGTGCCTGACCTTTCTGGACCCGTGCCCACCCGTGCCCACCCGACCCGGGTTTATCACGGGTCGGGTTGACCCTTTCCATTGCAGACCCGTGATACCCGTGGACCCGTGGTATCTGTGGATCTGCCCGGGTCGGATCCACGAGTACCCGACCCGTTTGTAATACCCTAGAGTCAACAAGATTGTTCCCCCTTTTTTGGATGTTAACAAATCAAATTACAGACAATCTTCGTTCCATTTTATCGTACGGTGTAAAGTGCTTTTGGACAAATATTCCGTTCAAATGCCTCCGGACATGCGATACTGTTGGATTTATTAGTTGGTACATTCATTATGGAAAATCCGAATTCAATAAATGATCCGTTATGAAAGGGTGCATACCGTTCATGAAAAGGTACATTAATATTATATAAGCTCTATCCTTATCTCTTCTAGAAGTCAATCAGAGAAAAAGTGACAACCAAAAATTAGAGAGAAAAGATAGAGAGCACCAAGAAGTATTCTGTTAAGAAAAGAAGGTTTTAGGCTGTGGAAAACGCAAGGCTTCAGGCTCCGGCTTGTGATTCCTTGCAAAACCAGTGATACTGCTACGCTCGCAAGATCTGCTTCCGCACAAAGATTAACGGAGTAATTTGTAAGTTCTATCCGTTAATTAACATTGGTATCAGAACACTTTATGGCAAGTATTCTGGTTTTAATAAAGAATACAAATTGTTCTGCAAATTAATTTCATGTTTTCAGAAAAACGAATAATTTGAAATTATAAATTTTTTTGTAATTATTTTTTCTGTATCATGATTAATTTTTTAGATTTAATTTACAAATTTTTTGTTTGTAAATTCGATCAATTTAAATACGAATTGTTACGATAAAACGTATGTATTCACTGTTTTGAAGATTTTTTAAATGTATCTTTTGGAGATGCATACAAAACAATACTCTTCTATAGTGGGAATGAGAGATGCAAAGCAAAACAATGCATCTTTAATAAATTTCGGATCTTATACAATTTGGTTATACAATTTTTTGTCCAAACTAATCATAACCGTCCAAATAACAATTTTTTCTCACGAATTCTCGAAACTTGCCGAATTTTATTTTTTGCGCCTTCAACAGTTGATACTTGGTGTCGACCATTACTGTCGGAATGGACGGGTCCATTACTGTCGAAATTGGAGAAGTCAACACACTGATTCAAGGCTAAATGAACTTGGTACATAATATATTATATTGAACATGTAACATACACTACACTATAGTGGTCTAGTAACTTTCAATTTTTTTTTGAAATTATTAATGATATTTTTTTTATGATGTTACTAATACTACAATAGTTTTATTGTACAGATTTTATTTATCTGTTCTAATTTTTTTTAATATATTTTTATTTATATAATTTTAGTGGGAGTTTTACACAGCGAAATTATTAATGATAATAAAATTTATAGATTAAAAGATGATTGTGAAACTTAGTGATCTTTCGATTTTAATATATATATATATATATATATATTTTATTAAATTATTTCACATTTATTGTAAAACTAGAAGTGTTATGCTGAGTATTAAATAATTTGTATTAAACCACGAGAAGCATGATATGTCTTAACTTAGTTTAATTGTAATTTCTTAGTGAAATGGCATCTTCATCTAAGAATAGTGTGGCAGAACTCAACAAGGGTGAAAACTGAATGGCGATAATTATGAAATTTGGGCCATGAAAATTCAATATGTTCTGGAAAAACAAGAGGTTCTAACGGTTCTGGATCATATTCTAACCGAACCAGAAATAGGTACAACTGAAAAGCATATTAGTGATAAAGCTGCATATGGTTCCTGGAAAAAGAAGAACTCCATTGCTCGCATTACATTACTGAGCAGTATGGAAAATGATGTCATGCGTGAGTTTAGACAATATTAGTGAAGTATTTGATATAATAATTATATAGCACTTAATTAAAACTTTATTTACTGAATTTGACGTCTCAATTCCAACGGATGTAAGCTACCAATACTGAACAGGGCTGTGGGTTGTATTTCATTTTCTTTTAAAGAAAATGAAATGATGATGCACTCGCTCGTTTGTTTCAAAAAATAAATAAAATGAGAGAAGAGTTAGTAGAGGAGAAAGAAATAAAAATAACATGAAGGATATTATTATTCTACAAGTTTTATAATTATCTGCTAATTTAATTAAGAGAAACTATCCAACGGTAGATATCAAGTGAGTTGTATTATTTTAATGCCAAATATTTAATTTCAAGTGAGTTCAAAGTTTTAACTGGTGCATATTCAATTTTTCTCATTATTTTATTTTTCTGTCAGTATCCATTAGAGATGGTTCTTATCAGTTATTACGCGGAAATGGTTTGGTTCTTAAGCTGCTATTAATTAATGAATAATAAGTTTTCGTCTATTTTGGTTTACATGTACATGTTGAATTCTTCCTGAATTCATCATGACTTGCGTAATAGTTAAGTGATCTTTGGAATTATAACTTAGATTCATTCGAGTCAAAATAGTGCATCAATTTTATATATCAAATTGGAAAGTTGTAGTGTGAGGTCAATTTTCTGTTACCTCTGGTATTATGGTTATTTATTATCTTGTAGTGTTTTTTTAAAATTAAATGTTAGTGGATATAAATTAATGGAAGCCCAATAATTTAGGCATGTATCAGTCACTTTCAATTGAAGTATCTGATTATGTAACTTGGGAATCTGAGTTTGTTTCAGACTATTTGGAAATATCATGGAAAGCAAGCGCCATGGATATAGATGTATAAACTATATACCAGAATGTTGACCGTACTGTACTGAGGCAAGATGAACTTTTGTAGGGTAAGTTAATTAATTTTCTTCCAAAAGAAAGGCTTGATTGCTCATTGAATTAACTTTAGTTTATTGATTATTTTAATTAAACTAAATGTGATTATGTTGAGTAAAATTAGCGTGTTCTTAGCTCATCAAAGAGTTGGGGAGCTTAATTGAAAAATGATTCAATCGGCCTCAAACGAAAAATCTAAACTATTGAAACCAATCTACATCACGTGTGGTGCATTTATATATCAAACTTATAAAATTCTGATTTTATTTGACACAAAGTCAAGCAAAATTTAGATTATTTATAAATTATTTTTGTGGATTCATTTTTGTTATTTTTTGACAGATTGACTTTATATCAAATGAATTAGAAAAACTATAAATTTCATATGTAAATGCATCACACATGATGTAGATCAGTTTCAACTACTACAACAGAAAAGGCCTTTAGTGCCGCCTAATTATAAATTTGTCAACTCGCAATAAATACCTCTCAAATCACGACAACTGTAAATATATATATATATATTTTTTTTTTTTGAACTTTTTTATAGCGGTTGGTAGGCACCATCCGCTATAAAAGAGGACTTTCAATATTGACTGCTTGGCACAGTCTGTCATAAAAGAGGACTTTCAATATCGATTGTTTGGCACAGTCCGCTATTAAAGATGATTTTTAATAACGACTCATCTGAACCAATCGATATTAAATCTCATACTTTCAATACCCGTTGCTTCAACCATTTAACAACTTTCTCTATAACACTCCCAATTTTTCGGCATTAAATGTCTTATTCAACCGATATTGAAAGTAGTTTTTGTAGTAGTGTTTCTTAAGTTGTCAAACTAAGAATATATAAAGAAATAAGAAATTGAGGAAAGAGTTAAAAAAATATAGGAAAAATTATTTTTCCTTTATGATAATTTTACTTTTCTTCATTTTAAAATTCAATCACTTTTCCTATGGTTATTAGGTTTCCAATCATTCAAACCCAAAAAGCAACTAACTAGAAAAACAAATTCTGAAATGTCAGGTAGGATCTTTCATTCCCTTGCTGCTGGCGGGTAATAGAGAAGAAAGAAGTTTCATTCCGGCTCCGAATGAGAGAAGAGTCAGTAAAGGAGAAAGAAGATATCAAAATAACATGAAGGGTATTTTTGTTCTATGAAGTTTAGAAAGCAACTAACTGTCTCTCTTACAAGTGAGTTGTATTATTTGTAGGAAAATATTTAAATTTGAAGTGACTTCATAGTTTTGACTAGTCAATATTTTCAAATTTTTGATTTGCTGTCAATATCATGAGAGCTCATCGTTATCAGTTATAACACGGAAATTTTCTCATTATTTTTTACTGTCAACGAGCAACTTCTATTCAAACATTTTTTTCTTTCTTCACCGCGTGAATCAATCTTGAAGATCATACATAAACAGGGAGTGGTTCGTTGTTTCAAACAAAAATGTTTGTAGATAAATGTTATGTTGAGTTGTTAACCCAGTTAACTCAAAAAGCACTAAGCAACTTCCTTGCAAAACCTGATCATGGCTGTTGATCTTTTGCTGTCCACACTAATATCCACTCTTGTCAAAAAGGTGGGTGAGTCACTGATTGAGCAGTTCTGTCGAATGCGTGACATGGAAGATGACCGGAAGAAGCTCCAACGCCATCTTCTTGCCATCCAAGAAAAAATTTTGCATGCCGAGGAGCATGAGGCAAACATCCCTTGTGTGCGGGCCTGGCTGAAGGAGCTGCGTGCTGTCGCGTTTGAGGCATTAGATGTGCTGGATGATTTCCATCATGAGGCATTTCAGCAGCAATCATCTGTTTTCAATAAGGTAATTTATCTTAGGGAGCTGATACATAGATATCATATTTGATACTAACTATTGATATCGATTTTATTATGCATCTTTAGTTGAGTTATCATACATATTATTTGAGTTATTATGCATGTTATTTTTTTGTAATTAAATAGTTATATATGTTGTAGATTTTATTATGCACCTTTAGTTGAGTTATCGTGCACATTATTAGAGTTATTATGCATGTTATTTTCTGTAATGAAATAGTTATACATGTTATTTTTTGTACTAAAATAGTTATGGTCAGGAGTGGAACCAGAACACCGAGTTAGGGGGGACCGGTTTGGAGTTACGGGGGCCGATTTGCAAGTATAGTCTAATTTAAATGTTATAAAGATGTCAAAAATTAATTTTGATCAAATTATACAAATTTTTAATAAATATTTTATTACTGTTTAATCAAATTTAATTAGAAAATTAAATAATGGTACAAACTTTTTCGGACCAACGGGGGGCCGGAGCCCACCCTGGCCCCCCACTGGTTCCGCCCCTGGTTATGGTATAATATGCATAATAACTCAAATAATGTGCATTATAACTCAATTAAATGTGCATAATAAAATCGATATCAATAGTTGATATCAAATATGATATCTACGAAACATTATCATTTATCTTACGTGCATCTAACCTCATGACTTAATTAGAAAAGAAAGAAGCTTTAAGAAACTAAATGTCATTATTGTCTTGAAATATGGCATACTCCGAATGGACTCGGCAGGAGGCAAGCCATTTTATATCAGTTTTTTTACAGCAAGGTGATTTCACACGCAGAACACGAAATGGTTCTAAACCCAAAGAAATAAAGGACGCAATCTTTGTATTGATATTAAGAAAATAATGCAATCAATATGGCATTTTAGCTTTAATTAAATTTTATTTTTATTTAGTAGTACTTTGACAATTCTTTATTCATTCTGCAAAAATAATTTAGCATTAATATTACCATCGTTTACAGGTAAAAAACTTGCTCTCCGTTGAGAACCCTATTTTGTTCCGTCTCAGCTTGAGCAAAAGGTTGAAAAAAGCCCTGGACAAAATTGATGAAATTGTCACTGAAATGAGTAAATTCAATTTTGTACTAAATGAACCAGAGTGTACAGTTGATCGGCCACTAAATTCAATTTTGTATTGACTACCTGTAGTAAGAGAGTTGCTTCTATGGTGGAGACAATTCCGAGCAATCATTTGAAACCACTAAATGAGGAAGATTCTTGGCAATTATTTCAAAAGAGGGCATTTAAGGACGGAATGGAAGGTTTGCCAGAACTCGTTGAAATTGGTAGGACTATTGTTTGTAACTGTGGTGGTTCGCCTCGTGCATTGAAGGCAATTGGAACCTTATTGAGTTCCAAGCGAGAGGTAGGCGAGTGGCGCGCTATTACAGAAAATTGTTGGGATGATGAGGTATCAACAAATGAGATTTCATTAGAAATACCAGCAGTAGATGAATTTAATTCCTCTCTTAGTCTGAAATTGCTACGACACCAGGTATTATAATCTAGTTCTGTTAGTTTGATATGTATTTTCTCTCTGTGATGATTATACCAGCCAATTTGATTTATGCTACTTACCAGGTTCGAGTACTGTACTCCACATGGGCCCAATATTTGCCAATGTAATATCAATATTAAGTAAACATAAGTAGTTTTTGGTAATTGGTCTGAAGTCATTAATTTCATTCCTCTTTTTCAATTTCTCTTTCTTATTAAGTGAACCACAATTTACATGTTTCCGGTCAATATTGTGATCTTCAACACCAACTTTCCCTTTACTTTTGCAGACTTCCAAGCAGGTTACAAAACGCAAGCGTTCATACAACTCTACGACAGCTAACTTTATCTTAAACAATTCAATCTACAAATGGCAGAGGTGTAATGGGTTTGACTCGTCAGAACCTTACTCACCATCATCTCTTCACCCAGACCTTGATACAATTTTGTTTCGGCTGAGTTTATCTGATCCAGAGGCCCAACACTCAGCTGCAGGAGCGATACGGCACTTTACCAGAAGAAACATTAGAAGTGGAGTTGTCATAGCCCAGGCAGGTGTTGTCCCTCTGTTAAACAAGTTGTTATCCTCCCCTGATTTACATATCCAAGAGCATGCAGTAACAGCTCTTCTTAATCTCTCTATTTGTCATGAAAACAAGGCGAGGATGGTTGATTCTGGTTCAACCACTTTGATTGTCCACACATTAAAAACCGGCAACACAGAGGCCAAAGAAAATGCTGCAGCCACTTTGTTTAGTCTTACAGTTATAGATGAATACAAAAAGTTGATTGGTGAAGCGTGGGCGATACCAACACTCATATTGTTGCTAAATGAAGGGAGACTCCAAGGGAAAACTGATGCAATTACAGCTTTAACAAATTTATTCCTATACCATGGAAACAAGGGGAGGGCAGTACGCGCTGGATTAATACCAGTTTTGATGTGCCTCTTAATTGACCATGATGAACAACTAACTAATGATGCAGTGGTTCTTATGGCAATACTGGCAAGCCATCGTGAGGGAAGAGAAGCAATACGGATGGCTGAAGCAGTACCGGCTTTAGTTGAGATTGTAAAAAGTGGGTCCCTTAGGAATAGAGAGAATGCTACTGCAGTGTTGTTGATGCTTTGTAGAGGAAAAGGAGGGGAAATGTATATACATGAGGCTGCACAATGCGGTTTACTTGTCCCAATAAGGAATTTGATGCAAACTGGTACATTTAGCGGGAAGAGACAAGCATTTTTGCTTAAGGATTTGATAATTCGGTATTCTTGTTCTGGGTTGGAACCGGATATGGTTGACGAAGCTGGAGAGCTAACTGATGAGAAAATGGTGGCAACGCTAACACGCCATCCTGAAGGAACAGTTTCAACTGGTACGGCTGAAGCAGAGCCGGCTGTGTTTCTGATTGTAAAAAGTGGGTGCCCTAGTAACAGAGAGAATGCAGTTGCATTATCGTTGACATTTCGTACTAGAGAGGGAAGGAATCCATTTATACCCCCGACTGTGAAATGTGTGTTACTTTACTCGGTAAGCGATTTATCAGACAATTCCACAGATGGAGGGAAGGAAAAAGCAATTTTACTTGAGCAGTTGATGATTCGCTATTTTCTTGCCAGTTTGAATTTGGCTGATTAATCTGCTCGACAACTGTTAGAGTTGATTCAATATTACTTCTAGCTTGATGAACACTTAGTTTAATAAGTAATAAAGTTTGATATGTTCGTTATAAATTATAGATGCTTTAATGATAGAGACAATTAATGAGGTAGGTACTAGGCACACTTGGCATGGGCAAGTCTAGGTTCATACTCAGGCTTGGATTTTAAAAATTTGGTTGGTGCCTGGGATGTACAGAAATGAAATTATTTTTGAGAGAGCCCAAATGTCTTCCATAGTTCCATCGCATAAAGCAATATGGTAAAAGAAGAGAGTATCAACTATATGGATCTCCATTGGTTCCTTCACATTTCAGCTTTGTAACTATTAAAATCACTCTCATAATTAGAGAAGATGATTGTATCAACTATCTAGGATCAATTTCTATTCTTATTTTTTTTTATTTGAACAAGCATTCAGGAAATGAAGATTAACTGATAAACTTTCGTCTATATTTGTAAGCAACATTCTGGTATCAAATTAGTTTTGGATACCAAAATGTTGGATTAATACTACAAGTCTCTCATATTTTTTTACTAAATTTGCTACCTCAGTTGTTCATCTGTGATGTGGTGTACGGGGAGTGAATGCAGGGTGCTGGTACTGACACATAGAGGTGGCAGAACCCGACCCGACCCGACAAATCTGCCCGACCCGATCCGACCCGATATTTTGATAAAGTTAAACTACCTGAACCCGACCCGACCCGACCTGGGATGATCCGTAACCCGAGACGAAGCGACGCATGAGCGACCTGAGCCCGACCCGACCCGACCCGAGACGACCCGTAACCCGAGATGGCACGACACATGAGGACCCAAGCCCGACCCGACCCGACCCGAGACGACCCGTAACCCGAGATAGAGCGACACATGATGACCCGAACCCGACCCGACCCGACCCGACTTGACCTGATACAACTTGTAAATTGATCTAATCATATCTTGCCAACATCATAATCTAATTTTACTAACAAATTAATATCAGAGAAAGTCAAAATTTACTTGTACAATTCAATAACGCGATTCGATCTTGTCCGATTGAACTTAAAACTCAAAATAATACTTGAAAGTTGTCGGTGCAACCCGACCCGAACCCGACCCGGTCTCACCCGACCCGACCCAAGACTCGAAAGTTGTCGATGCAGCCCGACCTGAAACCCGACCCGGTCTCGCCCGACCCGACCCATCACCCGAAAAAGATCGACACAACCCGACCCGAAACCCGACCTGACCTCACCCGACCCGACCCATGACCCGAAAGTTGTCGATGCAACCCGACCTGAAACCCGACCCGACCTCACCCGACCCGATTCCAACCCAACTTTTATAAATGGTCAAACTAACCCGACCCGATCCGGCCCGACCCGAACCCGCCCGACCGACCCGACTTGCCACCTCTACTGACACAGTGACAATTATAATAATGTATGCTGAGTACTTAGTGCAGCTGGTGATACCAGTATTGTGGAGCAGCAATTATAATGTATGCTCAGAACTACTCTTTCATAGAATTAGGAGTTTTCATTTTTGTTTTTATTTTTGATTTGTTTTTTTGCTTTCCCTTTTACGTGACAGAACTCATATCTTTGTTTAATGACTTTGCTTTCGAAAAATAATGAAAGTTGGCTCCCGTCTCGCAGTTGCTTTTTTTTTAAAAAAAAAAAATAGATGAACTAAATTTTATTGCAACAGTCATTCACTGAAATTACCTTCATCAATTTCATAGCCTCTAACTATTACGAATACAATGCCAATTAATTAACAATTATATTCGATAGGTGCACTAAGAGCGTCTCCAATACAATAATTGAAATTAATTGCTAAATAATAATTGTACAAATTTTAGAAATTAAGCAATCTATTCCTACATTAGTACAATCAAGCAAACAATTGAGAATTAAACACTTGACCAATAAGAATTAAACATTTGACCAACTCATCTCCAAAAAAAAGAATAGTCATAATCGCTAAATAAGCAATTATTTCCCATAATCGCTAAATAAGCAATTATTTCTCATAATCGCTAAATAAGCAATTATTTCTCATAATCGCTAAATAAGCAATTATTTCCCATAATTACTAAATAAGCAATAGCCATACAAACCAGCAATTACAAAATAATTGACACATCCACATAAGCAAATAATAAGTAATTACTGTTGGAGATGCTCTAAGCTTTTGATAACCATTTAATACCCAAAAAATTTCAAAAGACAAAAACAAGACGCCGCGGTGTCAGAATATGATGACTTGAAAATTGAAATTTAGATACTTCTAAAATTATAACATCAAAATACTATTGTCGTAAATTAATCAATATTAATCAACTTGAAGTTCTTTGACTAAAACATTTTTTATATATGTGCAGAATCAACATGCATGCATGATTTTACTTATACTTCACAAATATGGAGTCACATTACATTTGCTACCAAATATGGTGTTTGCGATGGGGATTAATTACTCTTGTAGGTGTTGCTTTTAGGTTGTTCTGTTTTGTTTGTTTTATGGATTATGGATATATTTAAGATTCAGATATTGATGTTTTGATTAGATTGTCAATACGTTTATGATATGAATTGGAATTGAAAGAACTAAATTTGATTTAAATGTCGTGATTTAATAGAATAATTAATCCAATGCTCTAACATTATTACTAATTAAAAGACTAATTGATCCAAACCCCAATATTATTCTTTTTTTATATTAACTATCGAATATAGATGCATATAGAATATTAAAAGAATATGAACTGGATATTTGAGGAATACGAATATAATTCGAATAATTGTGGGATCGAAAAACTGTGTTAAAATTACTTAAAAATAGCACGTCAGTACAGTTTCATATCACCATGTTCGGAAGTCCTTTTGAGAGGCAAATTTGCTGATATTTCATCTACATGTCCTTCATGTTTACATCCTACTTCGCCCAAAAGAAAGGAATTTTCGTACTTCATGCTCAGAAATAATATCTTTTGATTTCATTCATGAATAATTATTCTCTCTCTTTCTTGTTTTTTGAAATAATATTTCACATGCTAGTCAATTTTGTTTATCGTTACATAATATGCTCTATGTTGCTTTGCACAGACACGATTACTAGTATCCACACTAAATCACCACTCTTGTCAAAAAGGCGGGTGAGTCACTGATTGAGAAGTTTCGTCGAATGTGTGGCATGGAAGATGATCGCAAGAAGATCCAACACCATCGTCTTGTCA
Organism: Eleocharis quinqueflora; assembly: GCA_964058865.1. NCBI lineage: Eukaryota > Viridiplantae > Streptophyta > Magnoliopsida > Poales > Cyperaceae > Eleocharis > Eleocharis quinqueflora. The sequence goes on from CAXKVX010005108.1 coordinate 188,202, forward strand.
TCCAAGAAAAAAATGTGCATGCCGAGAAGCGTGAGGCAAATGTTGAGTATGTAGTCACTAGACCAAACAAACTATTTTATTAATCTCTCAAAATATTCTTACAACCTCTACTATTCAAATATTTTGTACCTTCAAAATACTATACATCTAGCTTCTTAATATTTTCTAACCTCATAACTATTATTAGCTCTCTCTCTCTCACAATAACAAGTGGACTGTATTTGTTTTGCTTTGCTTGATTGCTTTGGTAGAAGGTATGTATTCCGATTTATATTACTCAAAATATATATCTAAATCTTAGATATTATTCTACTGGATACATCAAGATACTAAGTTATTTTGCACAAAAAAAATGGCTAGAGCATTATACATTTCTTCTAATTGATTCTAACACATTAAGTGGTAAACATTCTAGAGAGATCTTGAGATCTTATTACGATCAATTAATTGGGGTTGGGCCATTTTTTATTGTCAGTGTTGTCTGTTCAACACTCCTCTCAATGCTGACTTTTCTTTAAAGCGCCGATCAACTTAATGTCACCTTTAATTTTAGTACTTTGTGTACATCTCAACCATTAAGTTTCTTATCATACTTCTGACTTTGTGACTCATGTGGTGTCTTTTTTTATGTCTTCGGTCGATCTTCTCGATAGTTTGCATCTGATGCCAACTTCTCGTGTTGCATCTCTGATCACCATCGTCGAGCTTCCTTCATGCTTCGACAGATCTCCTGACTGTCTGCACAGTCACTCAATCCCACTTTCTTTTGCAGTCTTCTCTACGACTACGACACTTCTTATCTTCTCATCATCATCACTATCCTCATTGATTGATTTCACTATGATGCTCTCTCGTGACTTCTCCTCACAATTCACCGCACAACTCACGACCCTAATTTTCTCCACGAATCGTTCTTCGAAAAACCATGGTTTGAAATCGATCTTTTCTTTAGACTCCACAGCCTCTTCGACGTCAATCATGTCGGCCATCACAGTAATTGCCAGTGCATCCCGCTCTTCCTTACTCGGGACTTCCTCTTGTGCTTCTCATTTTCGATCACCATGAGGTTACCTTCCTCTCATTGGAATCGACACTCTCTCGCATAGTGCCCTCGTCATCCACAGTTATAACGCTTCACTATTCTACTGCAGGATTCACCATGCCCATCTCCTTTGCCCTCCTGGCCTCTTGGAGCTCCCTAAGAAATGCACCAAGCACATTATTTTCTTTGCCTCACGTTTTCATCTATACTGGCTCCTTCTCAACTCTTTGTGTCAACTGCTATATAGGGCCTTCTCCTCATTTGACTTTATTGTCATTCCAATCATCTTCTCTTCCTTCATTGCTTTCCTCCACTTTTCTCTCTTGGTCCCTTCTTCATAATTCATTAGCTTCGAGTCAACTTTGATTATGACAGGATTTTCATACTTCTTGTTGGGTCGCCTCTGTCTTGTTGATCTTCGTAGTTGTGGCGAAAAATCTTCTAGTTTTTCTAGCAGGTGTTTAATTACTTTTCCATCTTCGTCATGTACTCATGTTTGCCATGGACTCTTGAACTTGAAGGAAGTTTGACTCTTATCGTCTTCACCTGTGACCTTCAAGTCTTCTTGATTTACATCTTCAATACTTGTCTCATGTTCTGGTTGGATTGTGTATGTCGATGGCCACTATGCTGACGCTTCATCGAACACCACATTCCTTCGGATGTAGATTCGTTTGTTCATTGGGTTGCAACATCCTCAGCCCTTTTTCGCTCATTGTCATAGACGATAAAGATGCACTTTATCGCTCTTTTGTCGAACTTTGTTCAGAGATGATCAGGCACAAACACACAACACACACACCGAAAACTCTAAAATGTCTTGTAGTGGGTTTCATCTTTCATAACTTCTGAAATGCTGAGAGATAACTCATCTTTTCATGTGGTAGTCGATTCGTGATGTGAGCCATTGTCTTCATGCACTCAGCCCAAAACCTTCCTGGCACATTCATGGCATGTAACATACTCCAATAGATTTCTACAATATGTCGATTCTTCCTTTCTGCTACGCCACTTTGCTCCGGAGTGTTGGGGCAAGTTAACTGTCTCAAATTTTTATGTTTCTTCAGGTACATGTCAAACTCGTGGGATATATATTCTCTTTCATTATAAGTATGACATAATACCTTCTTATCAAGATAACTCTCAACATTCTTCTTGAACTCCTTGAATTTGGAAAGAGTCTCAGATTTCTCTTTCATAAAATACCCACACGTACCTTGAGAAGTCATTGATGAAGGTCACCATGTACTTCATTCCACTTATAGTTGTCTTATTCGACCGAAGACATCCGAGTGGACAAGCTTCATTCCCCATATGGCAAATTATGGTATCTAACTGAAAATGCTTGTTTGCTAGGCAACAATAAATATTCCAAGCAAACACAAAACTAACCTGACTGGATGCAATCCTCATAACTCTAATCTATTTTAAATATTTTCTCTGTACATGGAATTAGTTCTTACATAGCTTACAGAAATTACATTAAAACAAACTAGAGAGCTTCAAATTCAAGCCAACAACCCTAAAAAAAATACAAGTGCAAATTCGAGGAGCACCTTGATCAATGAGGGCTTTGATGCTATAATTTAGTTAACTAACCTCATCAGATATACCCCTTCACTCAATTTCTCTATGACATGTGGGACCCCAAAATTGTTGAAGTGTTACAAAATGGCAACCTAATAACTATGGTTGTAACAACATCCGAAGAACCAAGAATAGACAAGCCAGAACCCAAATGGTTGCTTTACATTTCTTTGCACCTGGTTAATTTAATCAATATTTAAATACATTTTGATTGGAGGGAAATTAGAATCTGTACGCAAAAAGAAACACATTTGCTTATAAAGGAAAAAAAAAAAGAATAAAAGCAGAGAGCTCACTTACTGTTTTTTGTTTCTGTGGCAGCAGGTAGTGCGGGAAAATTAACAGCTGAAAATAAAATAGCATTAGTATAACAAAAAAGGGCCAAAGAATACAGCATTTATACCTGCACTTACTGTTACCAGAAGGTGGTAAGTACCAATACTAGTATTAAACAGTAAATATTGATATCAATCACCAATATTGACTGTTTTTTTATCGTCATCCAACAGACACCATCCCAAATTCTGGGTTCGATCTGGTAATAATCAGTACAGCTTGGCAGGTAAACAAAACTGATACATAAAGAATAAACGAATTTTCTTCCGTACATTTGTTGCAAGAAGAGGCGGAGGCCTGAAGAGAGGAAGGCCAAGGTGCTGCAATATTATCATTTAAATCACATGTGAAGCTGATTCCAGTCACTGGGTCCAATGTGGCATCTGACGGCATGCTTGGCAAGAGACACCCTGATACTGATCGAATGTGTTTGAACTTTGAAGTAGTTAATTGTATGTTAAAATTACATATGTTATGATTAGATTTTATTAGTTTATGCAGTCATAATAAATACCTTGTGATCCAACTGATAGATGTTGGGAACCAGCAACCAGGGAGATGAAAAAACAGAAAACATAGTTGTAAATTAATTAGCTACAATAAAATAAATGAAAAGAAATGGCCAAATAACTTATGTTGTGAAAGACATAATAGGTCCATGTACTTTGTTAAAAATGAAGGTTTTACGGACTAACTGATAGTAGGGACTGGTTAATTTGATTTTTTTGATGGATTTCTCAGCAAAAGTAAAAAATCGAAGCAGATCCTTTTTGTAACATACACGTATCTTGCAGAACTCTGTAATCTTCTGCAGCACCAGAACTTATACAACAAAATAACAAACTAGGAAGCAGATTTTTAGAAGGGCTGATACATTGAAAGAGAGAACTATTATTAAAAAAAGTCCAACCTTGGAGAGAGAAATCCTTTAGAGTAACACCACACAAGGCATAAACATTTGCAGTTACATTCATCTTTTGTAGCTTCATTCCAAGACTTGAAGCACAGTCAAGAGCTTGTAGATTTGTAATGAAGCTCTGCTTTTGCAAGTGAGAGACGTAGCTATCCATCGCATTGCAACAGATCGAGTGGTTTTCAATCTTCCCTCCACACTCCTTGGCAACCTTTCCCGTGTCAGGAAACACTAGTGGACAAACTACTCAAGGGGAAATCTAAATGAAATTAGGGGTTGCTCTTGTAATTAGTTTCAATGGGCCCCATTCGGTACAGATGGTAGAGCATATTTTTCTGATGAACTAAATTTGTATCTATGACTCAACAACTGAGTGCGAATTCACCTCAATTTTATCAGAAAAGCATAAACTATAGGGTAAAATAGTACAGGTACTACCTTGAATCAAAACTGGTTACCGATACCATTATCTTGGTTTATAACAACTGAATACTGACCAAACCATTTAGTACGAAATCCCTCAAAAGTATCAAATTTTCTAGTTGCAACATAAGAGTCCAAACGTACCTCCATTGACATTACAATTGGAAATCTGTCTGAGCATCTGCTTTGCAGGCCCGGGGTTGATCCTGCTCGAGAGCCACCTAACCACTATCCTTCTGCAGCTCTCGACTTTTTGCTTCTCGCTTGTACCTGCACTTCCATCTGAACCTGCTAAACTGTTACCCTTCACTGCAATCTTCCTTGCTGCCTCCTCAATTGCATTCTGACAAATCCTACTACAACACTCATTAACCGGGTCCACCTTCTGACAGGCCTCCAAAAGCCTAGAGGAATCAACCATACTTTCAAAGGAGTTCACATCCTTTATTGGGCATGACCCCTCGGTTAAGTTTGATAAATGCATGGCACAGATGGACTTGAGGTTGTCTCCTGTGCCACGGCTGGTGAGAAGTTGTTGGATATCTGAGAGACAGTGGTTTGCATGGACCGAATCAAGGGAGAGTAGTCCAGTCTGAAGGCTCGATTGGCCAATCAGGATTGTTAAGGTGGCATCCAGTTGGGGGCAGCAGATTACATTGGCAAGAAATGGAGCGAAGGCCTCGAGGCAGTCAGTCGCTGTCGTTGTAAGTAGTGAGTCAACTGAAGTGAAATTTAATGTGCATTGACCTGTATGAAAAAAGACATAAGCAAGTTGGACTGGTTGGAATTGTCAATAAGCTAATTTGCTATGTTGTAAGTTGCATGTCAATCAAAACAGTAGATAGTATCATGCCACTTAAGATACCATCTACTAGTAGCAAACAGGTGAAACCTGTAGTATTGGACTACGCCATGCACAAAATAGACTCCACTTAAGTGTGAATAAGGGTTCCAACACCATTTTTACCTTGTGTGTTAACAAGGTAGAAACGGTAGTATCGTACTATATTATCTTAACTAGGGCTTCTGTTGCAATTCATTTGATTAACATAATTCCACACAAGTAGTTTGTACTTCATACCTTCAGCAACCATCATCAAAGAATACTACAAGTACCCTTCTGTTATCTAGTATGGTGTTTTAGAAAGACATGTGTTACAGAAATATTAAAAAAAATCAAAGAAGCAAAAGATATCTTGATACCGACCTGACAGCTTGGGCGTGCTGATGTTGACGAAAGAAGATAGTGGAGAAGGCGCATTTGAAGGGTACAGCGGAAAGGGGGATCCATTTGGAGATATTTCAGGCAAGAAAGGGGCATCCTTCTCTTCTTTCAACTCCAGTTCACTGCCCAACTGGAGGCCTCCGGCAATTACTACACTCCCTGGTCTGTCTAGTAAGAGAGTATATATACCTGAAACGTGGATATAGGAAGAAAGACATGATATTATATTAGATAATCACTAACAAAAGTTTATATTATATTTGCTAGTACTGCAAAAGGCTGTGCACAATGGACAGGACCATGTCTGATGCATACCAGTTCTTATCAGTATGCAAACTAAACCACATTACAGAGTTAACTATACAAGGATTGCCACAGAAATCCAGTTTCAAAGAGGTATGCGTGGATTCAATCCTTCTACTTGCGGAAGCTTTCTACTGAAATAAATCTATCACTTGACTTTAAAATAAACAACAGAACCTACAATTTCACTTAGCATTATTTATTGTCACGGAAGTATCTAAAGATTATGATATGTGGCACATGCTAATACTCCTAGTACCAAACCCTAGATAGTACAGAAAATAAATCCCAAAATAAGAGTGAGCTGCTAAATTTTCAATCTTTAGCTAAAATTGAAAGAAATTCGAAACACGCGTGCCAAGTGTCCCCATTTTAAGACCACATTTCCACAAATGCAAAGAAGATCAAATAAAAAACCTCTCAAAAAACTAAGCACAAGTTGAAAGAAAAACAAAAAGATATCTCTAGTTTAAACCCATAATGTCAAAACAAATTCCAAAACCTATACCACAAAACCAACAAGTCGACCAAAAAAAGCAAACACATACCCACATTACTTGCATATATGCATTTGATTCAGAAAAAAAAAAATGGGATCACCATTAGGGAATTAGGCATTAAATCGAAATAAAATGGCAAAAAGACTTACATAGAAGAAGAACAAGCGGTACCCCAAGACCCATTTGTCACTTTTTTCTGAATTTATCCTTCTTTTCCCTGGTTTGAGACCTTGGATTTTGGGATTAAGCTGGCTTGGTGCTGTGCTTTGTTCAACTTTTTCAGTGTGAAGTGAATGAATTAGAGAAGGGGAGAGAGTGGAGAGTACGCATTCTCTGTTATTTCTCCCAATTGCAAAGTTTTAATTAAAGAAGTCACCATTTATTCGTTATTCCTAGCCGTGATAAAACGTGAGGAAATTAGTTTTTAATTGGCGCGTCAAAAGAGGCTCATAATTTAATATTTTTTTTATAGATTAGTTTTTAGTGGAAAGAAAAGCATTAACTTTTTAATGAGGATAAATTTAATTTAAAACTTTTTCAAACTTCAAATATAAAATGCTCGCATGTTTCATTCTTTAGATTAATATCATGACAATTCATAGCTTTAAAAAGTGTTGATAATTAGTTTCATAGGCATAGCCACCAGAGACAGTAAGGTCTCCTTTTCAAAAAAAAATTTCGCAAAATATATTTTGTATATCTTTTTTGAAAATATATTTATAATTTGAAAAAAAATAAAAATGTACCTCATTCTTTCTTCTTCAAAAAAAAAATTATAGATGTTGTTTCTTCTTGACGGAAATTATGAATCTGCTCTGCTAGCTACATTATTTTGTTTCATAATATTATCATTTATTACAAACTAGTCAAGTTATAACTAGATATTATTAATTTATGCATATACGAATGGATTAATATGTAGATGCAAAAGTATTATATATTGATTGTCTACATCGTTTTCGTCAGTTGCTCAAAATATTATTTATCCTTACGTAAGAGTAATCAACAAATTATGCAAGAGCAATCAAAGAACTATCGGGGAGTAATCAATAAAATATCATAGATTGAAGAGCAATCACAATTTAAATTCTAACTTCACGTGGCTTCATATTTTGTGAAGAAAAATGGATAAATCGACCTACTTGGATGAAAATCCAACAAATGAACAAAATAGTGCATGCTACTTTCTTCATAAGATAATAAAGGAGCAGGATCAATTGACACATCTAATTATATCAAATTTCATATATATCTCAGTGATGCGTAATAGCAGAGAAGAGCAACCAAGGTTTCACAGAGAAGAGTTGGTGGAGCATTAAATAGAGGAGCATGATTAATTGATGGCGGTTATTAGACACAACCACTACAAATTAAAATTGTGGAGCCATCAATCAATGCCTCTTAGTTATACCAGTTCGGTTCTTGAAAGACTTTCTTATTTCTTTTCCATAACTGAATAATGGGTGAAGTTACGGTGCTTGTGCATGCACGTGCTTGCGCAAATACCATCGTGTGATGCGCATTGAGATTTTTGTGCATCAATCTCGATGTGCATCGGTCGGTGGTGCTTGTGCAAGCACGTGCATGCGCAAGCATGCGCAAGCATCATAGTTTTGCTCTAAATAATAAATTGCATTAATATTTCCGCTGCTTTTATTTATTTAGTAAGTATTTAATGAGTACATGAAGAATGTGAGCTAATTGATTCTATCGGTAAAAAGAGAAGATTCAATTTAGAACTTCCATACTACTATCAAAACAAAATTGTGTTCATACTGTAATTAATTGTAATTGATACGTAACAAACCCTAAGTATTATATTTTTAAGAAAAAAACAATTAATTAATTGTTAGTAAATTAAAGTTATAAAAAAACTACATATTTATTAAAAAATCACAACTGCGACTTATTTAACTATATTAAGCCATTCATTTTGCATTTATGCTAGACATGAAGAGATCCTCTCTCAGATACCAATACAGACAATCTTGTTTAACAGTATGCATGTAAATTTCAAAATTAGTTGGAAATTAAAATGAAAGGAATTAGTTGTTTAAAAAAGAAAACAAAACTATATTATTAATTACACTTACAAAAGATAATTATTTATAAAACATTGTTCTTCTATGAATCTGATGTTGTACTTTCGAATTAGCGATTTATATTTTTACGATACCGAACATCATAATTTACAAGTTTATTTACAATAACTAAGTAAATATCATTATTCAAATCTTTTTAATCAAAATGATATCAGAATCGAGTTAGCAAAAAATGTAATCCTTTTGAGTCATTTGGTCTTAATCTTGTCTATTTTGGTTCCTGATATAATATCAACCCCTTTTTAGATTTGTTTAGCCAGATATTATTAAGTGACAAAAAGTTGCAAGGATATACAATTGTTGAGAGACAAAGATGTAAAGTTTTCCCATATTATAATTTCTTTTATTTGTAATAACATTATTAACTTGTTTAAGTTAATTTTTCCAAACCAAAATTTTGAAAAGACCTTTTTATTAAATTTTTTTATCAATTATTTCAATTTCTTCCAACATCTCATTAATTAATTTAGAATATCTAGAGCTAAAATATATATTTTTTGATCAATATATAGACAAGAAACAATAAATAAAAGATGAGACTTGTTATGATAGATATATATAATATATATATTCTATGTCATTTGCATAACGCATGAATGACTGAGCACAAGATATGTATTTCATATGGACAATATTTATGTTCCGTGACTTGAAGTGAATAAAAATTATTTAAATTTATTGGATGGCCCACTTTAAAGTTGGATGACCCATTTTCTATTTAATTCGATTCTTTAATATTATTTAACTTTTTACTAATAACTAATAAGTAATAATTGATAATCAATATGTGATGTATATCAAACTGAATGCATATTACTTTATTTTGTGTTCTAATAAAATACCTTTTAATGATGATTGTATGATTTTAAAATTATTATTTATGTAGTAAATATTTTAGTGTTTTAAGACATAATATACTGCAACACTGGCTTGAAATAAATCAATTCAATCCTGAGTTATCATAATATATTTGACTGGTCTATGAAATTTCTACATGCAAATTTAGACTAAAGTGATGCATGCCCTTTTATAGATCTGACTTTGCCCCATAAGATCAAGTTATGAACCCAATAAATTACAACTTCTGTTTATCTTATCAATCCAGATCGGCATTTCAATTAGCAAGAATGCCAAGATCGTTTCATATGTACCTACCAAAACAAGACCTTCAGGGGTATTCCCAGCATGTGATCACATTATATACTTTCTGGCGTTTTCTCTGAAGAGGAATTCTCTTCAACATTCGAATTCCGGCTTTTTTCAATTTATATATGTCATGCTTGGCATCGACAACGTTGAATGAACTACTGACAGGAAGATTCTTGATGTCAGATGAGTCGAACTTGGATTTGGTCGAATGGTAGAAACCATTGGATATAATACTGGCAGAAAGACTCGAGATGTCAGGAAGGAATGGTTTCTTCATCTCCATCTTTTTTTTGCCGGTATGGTTGAATGAGTTCAGTGCAATTGTGCATGAATGTTCCTCATCAATACTGCCTATATATATTTACAAAAAAAAATGACACACATGCTATGTTTAGAAGCAATGTGGTGTTGTTATTTATCTACTTTTTTTCTTGAAAGTTACTAGATTTATTTGGGTTGATTTGGATCGATTAATGGGATGAGTTCATGACTCGAAATTTCTTGGCATGCTTATGAATTTCAAATTTGACCTACTTATAAAAGTCTGCTAACAGGTTTGCCATGAATTTGTGACCATGGTCGCATCAATGAAAATTATTGGTTTCGGATTGACAACTAGACATCATTCGCAGCAATTGGAAAATCATGTCCTCGCATGTAGCATATCATCCTATCGAAACCACCGATCTGCTGCTGCTGCTGCTGCTGATCAGATATAATCAGGGGCAGATCTACTATTGCTTATGAATTTCAAATCATGTCCTCTGCTGTGAATGAAATTTGTTGTGGCCGAAATCTCTGCGCTTCGCTCTCTTCACTCACGATCTGCTTCGCTCTCTCCTCTCAAAACTTACAAAAAATGAAAATGCAAATCGTGAAATCGCCATTCGACGAATATCTTTGAACCTTAACCCAACAGAATCGAACCCTCTCGACAGACGATAGTTGGACACTTGGACTCTTTCTGAATTTGCTGCTCCTACTTTGCCTATTGCGACTGTCGTTGGCATGCTGATGCTGCCCCCACAGAGAGTTCTTCACGAATCACCAATTTGGAATAGCAGCCATCTTTGCTCTCTCATGCATTGATGCATACCGGTAAATCAGAAATCCTAGTTTTCAATTAAATTGGATGATTTTACTCCTAGTTTTCAAAAAATAATACAAATCGCAAAATAGATCAAAGTTGAATTATATATTCTTCTGCCTTCAGAATCTGCAGTTGGAAATCCTGCAAAAAGATATGTATAAAGAAAAATCCTGGTCATCTCTTAAACCACAAAATGATTATTTTTAAAGGGTTGTATGTATCTATGTTTTTTTCTTTTTGAATGTGGGTTTAATCACTGTTTGATTGGGTTATGGCTCATGGGCTCTGTCAAGTTGGGTTCTTTGTTATCCATCTTGAATTGTTTCTTTTATGGATAATATATCTAGACTCAAATTTTCACGTTTTGAAAAACACCTCATAAAAAATGTAACTCTCTTCAAACAAGGTTAGGCTTGATTGGAAGGGAGTTGATATAGTGATACACAATTTGATACGCTCGTTCATTTCGTCCTAAAATTCTATCCATTTTTTACAAACTGTTCTCTCCAGTTAATTTGTAATGCATATTAATTTATTTATAATGCATATTAATTTATTTATAATTTGTAATGCATGTTAATTGTTTTGATTTACGATTTGTAATGCATGTTAATATATGATAGATTTTCATTTCGTATATATGCGAATTTGTAATGCATATTAATTTATTTGTAATGCATATTAATTTATTTATAATTTGTAATGCATGTTAATCATTTTGAGTTACGATTTGTAATGCATGTTAATATATGATAGATTTTCATTTCGTATATATGCGAATTTGTGATGCATATTAATTTATTTATAATGCATATTAATTTTTTGGTACATATTCATATTTCTCAGTTGTTATGCATATTATTTTTTTCCTAGTTGTTATGCATGTTATTACAGCAAATATGCATATTAAATTGACTAACATGCATAAAAGAACAAAATTAAATTTAAGCTGCACAAAAACTAAAATAACATCCATAACACCAGAAATAATTTGCATAATAACAAATATAACATGCATAACAACAACTAAATAAGTATGCATGTGTTTTTCAATTAACATGAATAACAACAGAAAATTAACTTTAAGCTACATTATATCACAAAAACTACTATAACAACTATAATAATATGCATAACAACCAAATAAGTATGCATAGTAAATTAACCAACAAGCATAACAACAGAAAAATGAAGTTTAACATGCATAACAACTAAAATAAGTATGCATAATAAATCAAATAACAAGAATAACATGCACGACACTAGAATAACATGCATAACGACTTATAACAAACAATAAGTATGCATAGTAAAATCAATCAATATGCATGACAACTAGAATAACATGTCTGACAATCATATTTTGTATGCTTACGTTTTCAATTAACATGCATAACCAAATTAAGTATGCATAGTAAAATCAATCAACATGCATGACAACTAGAATATCACGCCTGACAACCATATTTTGTATGCTGGCGTTTTCAATTAACATGCATAACCAAATTAAGTATGCATAGTAAAATCAATCAACATGCATGACAACTAGAATATCACGCCTAACAACCATATTTTGTATGCTGGCATTTTCAATTAACATGCATAACCAAATAAGTATTCATAGTAAATCAACTAACATGCATGACAACTAGAATAACATGCATGAAAACCATATTTTGTATGCTGGCGTTTTCAATTAACATGCATAACCAAATTAAGTATGCATAGTAAAATCAATCAACATGCATAACAACTAGAATAACACGCCTAACAACCATATTTTGTATGCTAGTGTTTTCAATTAACATGCATAACCAAATAAGTATGCATAGTAAATTAACTAACATGCATGATAACTATAATAACATGCCTGAAAACCATATTTTGTATGCTGACGTTTTCAATTAACATGCATAACAACATAAATAACATGTATAACAGCAGAAATAACAAGCATAACAAATATAACATGTTTTCCAGAGAAGAATCAATCAGAATCAGGAATCAATCAGAATCAGGAATCAATCAGAACAATGACGCGATGAAACAGTTTCAAATAGAAAAGAAAATGGAACTGTCCAATTGTCAAGGTGAAAAAAATTACTGGAGGTGTCCATTGAATGAAAACGTCCATTCGATATCAATTGCGTATCAAATTCGATATCCCAGAACATTTTCCTAATTGAAAATTTAAGTCTTTTATGACTCTAATCTTAAAGGGCAGTTTTTTGAAATTTAAACTCAAATTTGACCATTCGATCTGCTAGGTTGCATCTTCTACTGACTACTGGTAGCAATAACTGATACATGTATTGGGTGTTAAGTACTTCGATTAAAACCAGAAAAAGAAATTTGATGTTAGGAAAGGACTAGTCGGTAAATGGTACAGCTAGCCTTGGCGTGTTCTACTGAGGACATGTGAAATAACTTGCCTTTTTTTTCTGTGTACATTTAATGAAGATAGAGGTGGCAGCTTAAAAAGAATGCCAAGATGCTGCCATAAATGTTCTTTGATTCGCATGTGATGATGTGAAGCTGGCAACTGATAAATTAATATGATGTATTTAAAATTCTATACGGCTGTGTTTCATCGTGGAATAAATTTAATTCGAATTAAATTACTTATTTCAAGTTAAGATGGAGTAAATTAAACATGTTTGGTGAATTAAGCTAATTCACCTAAAGAGATGGAGTAACTTATTTCGAATTAAATTTAATCTTACTTCAACTTACTCCATCAATTTTATTCCACGTTTGGTGAATTAAGTGTGAAGTAAGAGAGGTAATTCACCTCTTACTCCACAATCAAACACAGCATATATGACTACAATGAGATTCATGACACATAGCTTGCTGCGAATTCTTTTCCGGTGAGGTGAAATACTTATTCAATGATTCATACAATTTTGAAATTTGCACGCAAGAATCTCGAAAATTACGTGAATCATTAGATGAGTACTTCATCTTACGGAATACCCTATCGGATGTAAATTTGCTTGCTGCTTGGGGACCCAACTGGTATATAAATCCAACCAAGACCGAAAATCACATTATGATACAAAATTTGCAATTAGTCAAGCTGTCAAGCATAGGAAACAGAAAATAGAAAAAATATAATAAAATAAAAGCACCATGACTACGGCCCATAATTTGGAAACCGGATCTGGTGCTCCTAAATCAGGTGTTTGTTTCGTGCTTGTTTCGATCTGAATCGTTCAAAACTAATCTAACGGTCAAAGCATTTACCTCTGAATCAAATTATAGCCGTCCGTAACAATCGAACAGTCGGATCGAGACAAGCAAGAAAACAAGCACCAGATTTACGAGCACCAGATTCGGACTCCATAATTTGAATTCCTCAAAATTGAGACTTCTTTGGAAATAATGAAATATCCAAACAATAGATATGGCCTTTTTTTATGGTTTCAACCGGTTCAGATGGTACGGTGGTGTTGTTTCCCCATCTTGCATTGAATTCATATCTGCTGTCGTTCTTTTCAGGGAATTACAGAATTCTATTTTTTTCTGATTTGACTGTCTATTTTTGATCTAATGATTAAAATATATAATATATCGAACCTCGTGCAGTCCATCTATGTTGTACGTTCATCTGCTTGAAAAATCTAACGGTCGAATCAGAAAATAACAGAATTCTGCTATCCCAAAAATAACAGCAGATACGGACTCATCCTGCATTATGGAAACTTCAACCAAAATAAAGTTTATGTATGCCTTGCCAGAAAAAGTTCTTTGATTTTGCCTTTTGGTGCTGGTATCCAACCATAATGGAGATCTTTTACTGATAACATATTAATAGAAATAAATATTGCAGTCTGAAATAGAAAAAGCAATGAAAAGTCTCATAAAACCATAAGGATGTGTTTAACGCCTACAACACATGGTGCAGATTATTTAACGTTACTGAAAACAAAGTTTTGAAGCATTTATCCAAGACCTCACCTCCATTCCGAATTTTTTTTTATTAACCAAAATTAGGGGTGTAAGTTCAACCCGATTAACCCGCTTAACTCGACCGATCCGACCAACCCGAAACAAAAAACCGCGAATTCAGTTTATGTATGGTTGATTACGGTTTTGTTTTTTTCAAACCCGATATCAACTTGTCAGATACAAATTGGAAATTATAGGGTGGGTAATACCCGACCCGACCCAATCTATTGGAATCGACTAGAAAATAGAAATCTTAAATCTAGAATCGTTGATTGTGATTGATTTTGATTTCTGAATTGAGTAATTGACCGAACCAATCCTTGTTTCCTTATTCATTTTTATTTCAATGCTTCTTTCCAAATCAATCTTCTCCATATTAGCAGAATAGCCCCAAATCCCCAATCATGCGATATCAGATGAAATTAAAAGGCAAAGTCAATGCCAAATGGAAATCAAAGATACTTGTAATGAATTCTCTAAATTCTCTCCTGATTTAAAGAAGTGTGTTGCAAAGGAACAAATTGCCTCTTTCTGTTCGCAACTATTATTTAGATTTGGTATAAAAAATTAAATTTTGTGAAACCCGCTAAACTCGCAAAACCCGACCGTCTAAATAAAGCACGGTTTTTATTTTTACTTGGTTGGTTACGAATTGAAAACTCGACAACCCGAATAATAACTAACGGATTGAGAATCATCACGAAACCCGACCAACCCGACCCGTTTACACCCCCTAACCAAAATAAATTAAAAAAAATACCAAACTGGCAAAATTCGGATCAAAATCACCAAAATAGCCATTTCGGAATCACAGAGTCCGGAGTAACTCCGGAATCACTGATTCTGGAGTTTAATTTATACGGCATTGAACTTTTGAATTGTTTAATAGTTAAACAATTGAATTGTCCCCAGCGCCATTGAATATTTTAATAATAAAAATATTAATATTTAAATTAATGAGTTGGGTTGATTTATGTAAATTTTTGTAACAAATTCGACTGCACTTATCGAGATTTTAACTAACCTTTTTTATCGTCGCAAATCATCGAGCTGTAGATATCCGAGTCTACTTCCACCACGTTCAGTCCGATTTGCGATCGGAGGAACGTACATCTCAAATTTAACTTCAACTTGAACATATATCTTAATTAGTATTTTCTATCATGAGTTTACGTCGGATTCAATTTTGAATTGCTCATTTCTCCGACCACAAAATAGACTCGACGTGATGAAAGTCGACTCGAATATCTACAGCTTGATGTCTTGCGACGATAAAAAAAAGACTAATTATGATCCCGACGAGCACAGCTGAACTTGTTACAAAAAAATTAAGTATGATTAGCATTTTTTTCTACAAACTTCGACTACGCTCTCCGGGATCATAATTAATTCTTTTTTATGATCGCAAGCCATCAAATTGTAGATATTCGAGTCTACTTCCACCACGTTAAGTTCGATTTGCGATCGGAGAAACACGCATCTAAAATTTGGCTCCACTATCAACTTATGCCTTAATTTGGTTCAAATGTGTTTTTCAGACGAATACGATTAGCAATACAAATTCTAAACTAAAAAAATATTCTGCTCGCAAAACATGTGGACGTTTAGAAAAGACATGTGAACCTGAATGTTATATAATATGGTCATTGCTACAAAAGATTTGATTTAAAAGTCATAAATACTATTTTTATTTTCCTAAGGTCAATCATGAAAAAAAATCAACTTTTGAACAATGAAAACTTTATTTATTAAAATATTAATAATTTAATACAACTCTTGGATTCTATTTAGGTAAGTTTTGTAACGACTTTGACTGTGCTCATTGAGACTGTAATTAGTTTTTTTTTTGTCGTCTCAAGTCATCAAGCTGTAAATATCCGAGTCTATTTACACCGTGTCAAGTCTGATTTGCGATCGGAGAAACGAGCGATTCAAAATTGATTATGACACAAACACATGATAAAAAATACAAATTAAGGCATAAGTTGAAAGTGGAGCCAAATTTTAGATGCGTGTTTTTCCGATCGCAAATCGGACTTAACGTGGTGGAAGTAGACTCGAATATCTACAATTCAATGGCTTGCGATCATAAAAAAGAATTAATTATGATCCAGGAGAGCGTAGTCGAAGTAGGTCGAAAAAAATGCTAATCATACTTAATTTTTTTGTAACAAGTTCAGCTGCACTCGTCGGGATCATAATTAGTCTTTTTTTATCGTCGCAAGACATCAAGCTGTAGATATTCAAGTCTACTTTCATCACGTCGAGTCTATTTTGTGGTCGGAGAAATAAGCAATTCAAAATTGAATCTGACGTAAACTCATGATAGAAAATACTAATTAAGATATAAGTTCAAGTTGAAGTTAAATTTGAGATGTACGTTCCTCCGATTGCAAATCGGACTGAACGTGGTGGAAGTAGACTCGAATATCTACAGCTCGATGATTTGCGACGATAAAAAAGGTTAGTTAAAATCTCGATAAGTGCAGTCGAATTCGTTACAAAAATTTACCTAAATCAACCCAACTCATTAATTTAAATATTAATATTTTTATTATTAAAATATTCAATGGCGCTGGGGACAATTCAATTGTTTAACTATTAAACAATTCAAAAGTTCTGATAGAACAGTAAAGAATGGAAAGAAGGATAGAGAAATTGAATGTGTGAAAACTGATTCTTGAATTATCACTGAGGTTTGTACATGTATTTATAGTATTTGTATACACCAGATGATCTGTGTCTATTCACCTAATTACATGAATTCATAACAGAATCTTAACTAACTATAGATGAAGTATCTGGACTCATTCTTGAACTTGATTGTTGCATAAGTTTGTTATCTCAAATATGCCCCCTCAAACTGAAGGGAGCTTGAGCACATTCAGTTTGGAACACAGGAGCTGGAATCTTGGCAGGGGAAGAGGTTTGGTGAGGCAGTCAGCAAGTTGATCTTTTGAACAAACAAACTGAACCTTGAGATTTTGAGATGCAACTCTTTCACGCACAAAGTGATAGTCTATCTCGATGTGTTTAGTTCTAGCATGAAACATCGGGTTTGAAGCAAGGAACGTTGCCCCGATGTTGTCACACCAAAGGGTCGGGATTTGTTGTTGTTTGACTTGTAGTTCTTGTAGAAGATGTTCAATCCACATTACTTCTGTACATGTTAGTGCCAAACTCCGGTACTCAGCCTCCGTGCTGGACCTTGATACAGTGGGTTGCTTTTTTGGCGCACCATGATACAAGATTTCTTCCTAAGTAAACACAGAATCCCGAAGTTGATTTCCGATCGTTAACATCACCAGCCCAGTCTGAGTCACTGTATGAGTGAACCTGTAGGTTTGAGTCTTTGTAGAGTGAAGGCCGTAGTGCAGTGTTCCAGCTAGATAACGCAGTATCCTTTTTACTGCTATCCAGTTTGCCTCTGTTGGGTTATGCATGTACCGAGATGCCCTATTCACAGAAAATGCTATTTCTGGTCTTGTTATAGTCGCATACTGTAGCCCTCCTACTATGCTACGGTAGAGCTGATGGTCTGCACAAGGTAAGCTATCTTCTTGAGATGACATTGTTCCAGATGCCATTGGTGTAAGACAGGGCTTACATGTTGCCATGTTGGACCTTTTGAGCAAATCAGTGAGGTATTTCGTCTGTGTTAGACATAATCCCTCTTTTGTTACTTTTGCTTCAATACCCAGAAAGAAATTCAAATCACCAAGGTCCCGAATTGAGAATTTATCTTGCAATTGAGTAATGCAGGTTTGAATTTGCTTCGTACTACTCCCTGTGATTAGTATGTCGTCGACATAAACCAATAAAATGAGAGTGTGTCCTTCAAAATGAGCTAAAAACAGAGAAGGATCGTACACTGATGATTTGAAGCCAAACTTGATCAATGTTGTGCTAAGTTTTTCGAACCATGCTCTCGATGCCTGGCGCAATCCATACAAGGATTTGTGAAGCAGACATACGTGATCCAGATAATTAGAATCGACAAAGCCAGGTGGCTCCTCCATGAACACCCTCTCGTTTAAGTCTCCATTCAAGAAAGCGTTTGAGACATCTAATTGCTTGAGTGCCCGTCCAGATGAAATCGCAAGAGAGATTATTACCCGAATCGTAGTGGGACGTACCACCGGACTGTATGTCTCCTCAAAGTCTATTCTGGCCTCTTGATTGTATCCTTTTGCAACCAGGCGAGCCTTGTACCGCTCTACACTCCCGTCGGGTTTGAGCTTTGTCTTGAATACCCATTTGGATCCTATTACTCTTTGATCAATTGGAGCAGGTACGAGAGTCCATGTACTGTTCCGGGCTAAGGCAGTAATCTCTTCTGACATTGCTCGTCTCCAGTTTTCAGATCTGGAAGCTTGAAGAAATGTGACGGGATCTGGGTCAATGCTGGAGTGGAAGGCAACAAAGTCGGGAAATTTTCTTGAAGCTCGGGTTTTGTCTTTGGTTCTTGTGACCATGGCATGAGAGTTTGTTACTGAGGGTTGAGAAGAGCTTTGGAGAGTAGGTGTATGTTGAAATGCATCGAGAGTGTTCTGGTGTGAGAGAGGAAGGGGATTAATATCTTGGGATTGTCGATGGGAAGTATCTGTCGGTGTATGTGAATCGGGCTGTGAAGATGATTGTGGTTCGATCAATTGTATAGGAGAGTCCATAGGTTGTAGATGGGCCTCTGTATGAGGCTGTGTAAGATCCATAGGTTGTGAGATTGTTTCTGTGCCTGGTCTTGAATTTTGATGCTCCAAAGAGGATGGTGTCGCAGAAGGCCCATCGATCGTGGCTAACAGCAATGGTAGTTGATCAAACTGATTAACTGTGGCTTGTAGCTGTTGATTGTTGCATGGTAGAGTCTTGAATGGGAATTCATTTTCTACAAATTGAACATTGCGCGAGACAAAAATTCTATTTGTAGGAATGTGTAGACATCTATATCCTTTTTGGGTTGTTGCGTAGCCAATAAAAACGCACGGTTGGGATCTAAGCTCAAGCTTGTGTTTGTTATAGGGTCTAGTCAAGAGAAAACAAAGACAACCCAAGACCTTTAAATCATTGTAGTTCGGATCCTTGTTGAATAAACGTTTGTATGGAATTTGGTTGTGTGAAGGAAGTCTATTTATTAGATAGACAACACTTGAGAAAATTTCATCCCAAAAGGATAAAGGTAGAGAGACATGTGACATAATGGCCAAAGAAAGCTCCACAATGTGTCTATGTTTTCGTTCCGCCACCCCATTTTGTTGAGGGGTGTGTGGACATGTAGTTTGGTGCAAGATTTGAGGAAATTTGGTAGCTATTGGTTTAAATTCAGCTCCTCCATCGGTTCTTAAAACTTTTATAGTAGAATTGAGTAAATTCTCTACTTGACTTTTGAATAGAGAAAATATGTGAGTAACATCACTCTTGTGCTTCATAAAATATATCCAAGAAAAGTGAGAGAAATCATCAACAAAAGAAATGTAGTATTTATATCCTTTGGAAGAAAGAATGGGAGATGGACCCCATACATCACTATGAATTATTTGTAGAGGAGATGTAGAAGAAGAAGAAGATTGAGAAAAAGGCAAAACATGTGCCTTAGCTTGTATACAATCATGACAAAAAAGGAATTTTTCTCTAATACAAGGTAATGAATTTTTATTGATGACATTGATAGTTGTGGTTGTAGAGGGATGTCCAAGCCTAGCATACCAAGTACTAGTTGTGGTACGAGTTCCTAGAAATGCTTGTGGAATGGAAGTAGAAGGCCTCAACTTGAGTGCATACAATCCATTGAACCTAGAAATTTGAAGTGGAGTCTTGATGTGGAGGTCCTTGATGATGCAAAGAGAAGAAGTGAAGTTAATTGATAGTGAAGGATTATCAAGTAACAATTGAGACAAGCTAATAAGATTAGTGGAAAAAGATGGAACATGAAGCACATTTTTAAGTTGAAAAGAGTGATTAGATGATGTAAAAGAATTAGAACCGATGTGAGATATGGGAAGACCGCTACCATTACCAACTTGAAGCTTGTCGAGTCCCTTGTATGCAAAGAATGATGCAAGATTGTTGATGTCATTTGTGACATGTTGATTCGCACCCGAATCGATGATCCAATTTGCGGAGTCTTGGTTAGAGTTTGTCACTTGAGTATTGAATGCCTTGGCAGTGGGATTAAACCTCGGATTAGGCTTCCAATTAGCATCTGAATTGTATCTCTTGTAGCACAGTTTGGCCGAGTGACCAATCCTTGCGCAAATTTGACACATGAGCTTCTGTTGTCTGTTCTGGCCCGTTTGATCATGTGAGCTGGGCTGATTTTGGAAGGATGAAGCCTGCAACTCTTGGTTGTTCGACCTTGTTCCTTTGTTGTAACTTTGAGTTGAGATGTAACGGGTTCGATTGTTTCCTCGACCCGTATAGAATGCGACGCTGTGCGAGTCTTGCTGGCTATGAAGGAGAGCTTCATGGCTGAGTAAGAGACCGCAGAGATCAGAGAATGAGAAGTTGCCATGGCAACGGGCTGTAGATAACGCCGCCACGATGGAATTGAACTCGGTCCCAAGGCCATTAATAGTAGCAGTGACCAAATCGTCTTCTGAGATGGGAGATCCAATGAACGGCAATTCGTCAGCTATTCGCCTTAATCGAAGCAGGTAATCGGAGCATGAAGAAGATCCTTTCACTGCAATCTGAATCTGGCGTTTGAGTTCGTGGATTCTTGACTTTGATGTGGAAGCATAGAAGTCTTTGAGAGTTGTCCAGAGTGACCTGGTGGTGGTTGCAGACAGAACTTGAGCCAGAAGGGGCTCTGTCAGGGATGATCGGATCCAGGCTAATAGCAGTTGATCCTGCCGATGCCAGGAAAGGTAAGCTGGATTGATGCTGATTTCACCATTGGAGGAGGTGAGAGTTGTATTGGGTGGGGGTGAATCAAGAAAACGACCGAGATCGTATCCTTGAATGAGAGGAAGAATTTGTGACTTCCAAGTCAAGAAATTTGATTCGTTAAGCTTGATTGCTATAGGAAGATTGAGAGAAATGATTGAATCCATGGAGGTAGGGTGATGAATGTCGGAATTGGAAGAATCAGTAGGGGATGGAGTTGGATCTTGATTAGGATTCGCCATGGATCGAGAAGGCTGTGAAGCTCTTGGCTCTTGATACCATGATAGAACAGTAAAGAATGGAAATAAGGATAGAGAAATTGAATGTGTGAAAACTGATTCTTGAATTATCACTGAGGTTTGTACATGTATTTATAGTATTTGTATACACCAGATGATCTGTGTCTATTCACCTAATTACATGAATTCATAACAGAATCTTAACTAACTATAGATGAAGTATCTGGACTCATTCTTGAACTTGATTGTTGCATAAGTTTGTTATCTCAAATAAGTTCAATGCCGTATAAATTAAACTCTGGAATCACTGATTTCGGAGTTACTTCGGACTCTGAGTAACTCCGGTGTCTGTGATTTCGGAATGACTATTTTGGTGATTTTAATCCGAATTTTGCCAGTTTGATTTTTTTTAATTTATTTTGACTAATAAAAAAAATTTCGGCCTCCATTTGAAAACAAACAAGCTTCTCAAGAGAAAGCTGACAACATAGCAAATGGACGGCACAGGAACGGAGATACATAACTACTACTGGTTCATCAAAATATTTATATAAGTTCAAAGAAATATAGAAAAAAATAATTAAACTAATTTAATTTTTAAATTCCCTCATTTTCAACAATTACAATAGAGATATATATAGAAAATATGATGTCATTCGTGTGACAGCTAAGCAATCTAATTAATTAACTAATTATAATTAATATTTGATAACAAACTCTTTTAACAAATTCTTTTAATTAATTCTGTTATAACGTTGTACTCTTCATTCTGTATACTTAAGTTGTCCATTCATATAATTAGCATCAGATAATAATACTAATATTTTTGATATTAAGATTAACTCGTGAAGCGGTAAGAGAAACTTATTTAGTGTTGAGACTAATTTGTTTAACTAACTACTTAGATGTTCTACATATTTTACACAAGTAAATAAAGAAAAAAAAAAGGAAAGCTGAGGAAGTTGGAGAGTGATGAGTGAAGTGGGAAACTGGGAATTCAGCTACCGACCTCCATTAACACCTGTGCAGCTGTGCTGTTGCGTTT